>JAQFVV010000315.1:67500-347500 GCA_028023455.1 Epiperipatus broadwayi
CAGGGTAGGTTCAGACACTAGATCTAAAAATACCAACCCAAAGCTAAGCACTTAGCTAAAAGTTATCTATTGAGTGGAAAATCTGAAATTTTCAGACATGTACATGTCTTCAAACCCAGCTATCCAACTCAAATAGCTATATGGGGCTGATAGATCTTCAGCCATGCCATATAGTAGTAGTCATAGCAATATAAAATTGCATAAGACTTTTTGGCAGAGACTATAAATAGTCAAAATAAAAGTCATAGATCAATTCATAGATCACATGACCCTATCTCTTAAGCTTGTAAGTTATAAACAGTGAGGATTGCCAATTCCTCTACAAGCTTTATGATAAATGCTTAGCCAGAGCCAGCACTTAAAATATCTCTGTCAGGAACCCCTCCCCAAACCCCTGACCATGGTTTCGTGCTTTGGCACTCCTCAGAGAGGTGTCAGGGTAGGTTCAGACACTAGATCTAAAAATACCAACCCAAAGCTAAGCACTTAGCTAAAAGTTATCTATTGAGTGGAAAATCTGAAATTTTCAGACATGTACATGTCTTCAAACCCAGCTATCCAACTCAAATAGCTATATGGGGCTGATAGATCTTCAGCCATGCCATATAGTAGTAGTCATAGCAATATAAAATTGCATAAGACTTTTTGGCAGAGACTATAAATAGTCAAAATAAAAGTCATAGATCAATTCATAGATCACATGACCCTATCTCTTAAGCTTGTAAGTTATAAACAGTGAGGATTGCCAATTCCTCTACAAGCTTTATGATAAATGCTTAGCCAGAGCCAGCACTTAAAATATCTCTGTCAGGAACCCCTCCCCAAACCCCTGTGCCAAAGCACGAAACCATGGTCAGGGGTTTGGGGAGGGGTTCCTGACAGGGATATTTTAAGTGCTGGCTCTGGCTAAGCATTTATCATAAAGCTTGTAGAGGAATTGGCAATCCTCACTGTTTATAACTTACAAGCTTAAGAGATAGGGTCATGTGATCTATGAATTGATCTATGACTTTTATTTTGACTATTTATAGTCTCTGCCAAAAAGTCTTATGCAATTTTATATTGCTATGACTACTACTATATGGCATGGCTGAAGATCTATCAGCCCCATATAGCTATTTGAGTTGGATAGCTGGGTTTGAAGACATGTACATGTCTGAAAATTTCAGATTTTCCACTCAATAGATAACTTTTAGCTAAGTGCTTAGCTTTGGGTTGGTATTTTTAGATCTAGTGTCTGAACCTACCCTGACACCTCTCTGAGGAGTGCCAAAGCACGAAACCATGGTCAGGGGTTTGGGGAGGGGTTCCTGACAGAGATATTTTAAGTGCTGGCTCTGGCTAAGCATTTATCATAAAGCTTGTAGAGGAATTGGCAATCCTCACTGTTTATAACTTACAAGCTTAAGAGATAGGGTCATGTGATCTATGAATTGATCTATGACTTTTATTTTGACTATTTATAGTCTCTGCCAAAAAGTCTTATGCAATTTTATATTGCTATGACTACTACTATATGGCATGGCTGAAGATCTATCAGCCCCATATAGCTATTTGAGTTGGATAGCTGGAGTCAGAAGACATGTACATGTCTGAAAATTTCAGATTTTCCACTCAATAGATAACTTTTAGCTAAGTGCTTAGCTTTGGGTTGGTATTTTTAGATCTAGTGTCTGAACCTACCCTGACACCTCTCTGAGGAGTGCCAAAGCACGAAACCATGGTCAGGGGTTTGGGGAGGGGTTCCTGACAGGGATATTTTAAGTGCTGGCTCTGGCTAAGCATTTATCATAAAGCTTGTAGAGGAATTGGCAATCCTCACTGTTTATAACTTACAAGCTTAAGAGATAGGGTCATGTGATCTATGAATTGATCTATGACTTTTATTTTGACTATTTATAGTCTCTGCCAAAAAGTCTTATGCAATTTTATATTGCTATGACTACTACTATATGGCATGGCTGAAGATCTATCAGCCCCATATAGCTATTTGAGTTGGATAGCTGGGTTTGAAGACATGTACATGTCTGAAAATTTCAGATTTTCCACTCAATAGATAACTTTTAGCTAAGTGCTTAGCTTTGGGTTGGTATTTTTAGATCTAGTATCTGAACCTACCCTGACACCTCTCTGAGGAGTGCCAAAGCACGAAACCATGGTCAGGGGTTTGGGGAGGGGTTCCTGACAGGGATATTTTAAGTGCTGGCTCTGGCTAAGCATTTATCATAAAGCTTGTAGAGGAATTGGCAATCCTCACTGTTTATAACTTACAAGCTTAAGAGATAGGGTCATGTGATCTATGAATTGATCTATGACTTTTATTTTGACTATTTATAGTCTCTGCCAAAAAGTCTTATGCAATTTTATATTGCTATGACTACTACTATATGGCATGGCTGAAGATCTATCAGCCCCATATAGCTATTTGAGTTGGATAGCTGGGTTTGAAGACATGTACATGTCTGAAAATTTCAGATTTTCCACTCAATAGATAACTTTTAGCTAAGTGCTTAGCTTTGGGTTGGTATTTTTAGATCTAGTGTCTGAACCTACCCTGACACCTCTCTGAGGAGTGCCAAAGCACGAAACCATGGTCAGGGGTTTGGGGAGGGGTTCCTGACAGGGATATTTTAAGTGCTGGCTCTGGCTAAGCATTTATCATAAAGCTTGTAGAGGAATTGGCAATCCTCACTGTTTATAACATTACTTTACTTTTACTAAGTTGTTTTCTAGTCAATTTACTTTTAAAGTTTTTTGCAATAAAATCATACATAATGTACATTTTTTTTGTTTGCAAATTGTGAAATTTTGTGGTTTACATATACTTTCAAATCCGTGTTTACCTATGACAGTTTTTTATTTTAAATTGATAATTTTCATTTTTTTATTAATATTTAAAAGTTTCTTAAGCATGTTTAATAGTTCTCACTTTTCAGCAGAAAAAAAAATCGTTAAACTTTCTAAATGATCCACATTTTAATAGAATTATTTGTACTTAGTATTTTTAATAAGTAGAAAACAATAATTGAAATATTTGCATCAATACCTTTAAATTTTATTTTTATCTATATTGTAAGGTATGCCTCTTACCTGCCTCCAGTATCAATTAGACACCTTGTGGTCTAATTCAAATCCAAAACTTAAGATAGTAAAGTTCTTTATTAATCATTGTGTTAATAAAAATAAAGCACTATAATTGACAAACCATTAATTGTGATACACATTTAAACCCCAACTTAATTATACTAGTCAAGCATTGGTGGATGAGTGATCAGCAGAGCCGTCTTACAAGCAGTGATCCTGGGTTTGTGGCATCATTTTCCAGCCGATTCTTTGACACATGGAAAAAAAAATAATCATACTACAAACATGTATCACAATTAAATTATAAAATTCATACATGACAACTAATCTTTAATAACTACTATTTTGTTAAATGTGATGTAACTCTGCCACACTACAACAATATGTGAAAAATCTGATCAGATAAAATAAATGCAAGCAAGGAGTAGTAAAGAAATAACAAATAAAAAAATTTATTGTTATTAACGCATTAACTATATATATATATCAATCACTGGTAATGACATCAACAATGGACCTAAATGATAATCATGAACTTGCTATTTTCAACAACAAGCTTCTCAATAGAGAAATAAAATTTCTCATCATCTGAATAGATATATAACCTATGAAAAGTTAAGCAGAGAATTCAAATTTCAAAATTCAAATAGAAACTCAAACACTTTTGAGTTGAAATAACATTAAAAACCAATATCTGAATATTTGAAAAAGCAAAAACAAGCATATTTAATTAAAACTAGCCAACTGAGGAATTCACAATTAAAGTCTTCAAAATTAAGAAATTTTCAAATATATTCTAAATCATAGATTGAAGTATCTAGACTCGAGGATATTTAATAATACAAGAAATATTACTCTTAATTCACTCAAAATAATTTAGTAAAAAATATAAATAATGATACAGACAAACTTCCATTGCTTAGTATGGCCCTTGATTGTCAAAACTGGGAGAAAAGTGACAGAGCATTTAATAACTGTGCCATGAAACATCAAGTTTATTATTAAGAAAGGGATAGGACAACTTCATACTTTAAAACAAAAGTTCCAAAGATACAAAGGATAAGTGACTTAATGGATGTTGTACCACACTCACAATTTACTATCTATGCTTGAAATGGATTAATGAGGATTACCAGAATGATTCACTAAGACATTTTTCTTTATGAGCTTTAAATCTAAATTTAGATTGACATCATGAATTTTATTCATTTGTATATTTTGTATAAATGTTTCTGCTCATGTATTTCCTTTAATATGGATACTGAAGCAATGGATCCAGAAGTCTGATCCATGCTTCACAGCCTTCTATAAACATACCAATATTGTAAACCTGGGTTAAGTTTATATCCAAGTATCAACAGTATTTTGCATTAAATATAAAATTAACGTGTTTCATTTTGTACATTTAACGCTTATTAAATTTAGTTATTTACTTTAAAATATTTCTTTTAAAGTAAAATTCTGTTTAAGATTAAATTATTATTAAAATTTTCTTTTTAAAATTTATCAATCAAACATATATATACGGAAGCGTGTATATATATGATTAAATGCAAAATTCTGTTGAACTAAAATGTTATTTTATTAAAAGAAATAAGATTTTTTTCTTTTAACTTTTGTTAAAATATGGCGTATGATTTTATTTTAAGATGAGCCTGCTAGCATTTCTAAAGGAATAGCATTTGTTTAATTAGTTAGTCCATTCAAGGCAATTAAAGATGGCCTTTTTTAAATTAAATCAAATTCAAAGTTAAATGCAGAATTTGATAAAAAGAAATTGAAAGTTTATTTTTAGTAAAAAGTTACTTCAAAACTAAGGAGCGTAGGAGGCTTATCAAGATCTACAATCATATGCAAAACAATAGAAAAGTATCTCCAAAAAGGTATAAAAAAGAAAGGAGAACAAAAGTCTTGATTCTTTCAGATTTTGCTTTTAAAATCAATCATATGTGGTTCCTCAGATTATTATTCAGATTTTACTTTTAAAATTGGTCTCTCTGAGTTCTTATGCTTATTTGTGCAGATCCTGTGTTTAGATTATTCAGATTTTACTTTTAAATTCTCTCTGGGTTCTTATGCTTTTATTTGGATCCTGTGCTGAGATGATTCAGATTTTGTGCTTTAAATTTTGTTCCTGAAGAAACTCTGCTGAAATTCACCGAGATTCATTCTAAAATTATTATTCAGAGATTGACTCTGAACATATTGATAAACCTTGTTATTGAAGAGATTGAAAAACATATTTTTGAAGAGTTCTATCTCTTACTTCTACTGATCTAATTTTAAACATGCGACCTGTTAAAAGTTTGATTAATTTGGTGGATGTGACCATGTTTGGTGGCTAGGCACAACAGCTTTGCCTGCCACCAGGGTCCTAAATCCATCAAAATACCTTCGTGTCCAACCCATAATAAAACTGAACTGTGAGCTGTGTCTGTGCCCTTGTTAAACATGCCAATATCAAATCTCTTGTCCAGACAAATGAATTTGACATAGTAATCAAGCCACAGACATCGAGGGAAACATACCAGGGAAACAAGAACTGGTAACTTTACATATCTCCTCATGTACTATTACTTTACCTTTTAAAATACCTTTCGTAAAATGTTTCATTACTTTATTATATATTTATAATGTAACTGTTTTTTTCTTATTATTAGACTAACCTTAGATTGATATTTATCGTTTTTTATACTTAATTTTCTCCCCTTCGCTATTCCTCATTTTAAAATGTTATATAAATGCTTTCTTCTTTTATTGCGGTTTAAATTATTTTTCATTTAAAAATATTTCCAATTTAAAATAATATCTGTCATTTAAATATTAGTTAAGTTTCCTTTTGTTTGCCAACTTGATCTCCTCGATAACACTTCCTTCTTTAACATGTATTCCACATTTAAATAATAGTTATTTATAGAAATCTTTAAATATTTTAAAATTGTTATAAAGCACAAAGCAACTAGAAAATGCTTTGTGGAAAAAATATTTTAATTTTGCTTTGTCGAGGGGACACGAGTTAATACTTTTATTTAAATTGGAAAAGTAATACTTAGACCGCAAAATATTATGTAATTGCCCTTCGCCTTCTTGTAAAATTACTTATCATATAATCAATCGGGGAATAGCGGAGATAGTTCAAACTTTTTTAATATTCTAAAATCACATTGATTAAAATATATTATTTAAACTAAAAAAGCTTAAGTCTAATGTTATTTCAATTTTTAATAGGTTAACCTTTTATATTACTTGTCCAATGATCCAAGCATGCACAAACGCTTAATTCATTTTATATTTTATGCACATTTAACTTAGTTGGTTCCGTATGTATTTTAGTCCATGTCTCTCCCTGATGCTAAGCTGTGGACCAGGGTTAGAAAATAATTTATGTATGTCTCGGATATATTATTGGATCATGTTTAGACTCGAAAATAGACAAATAGGGCAGAGGCTTTAGTTTTCTTGATTCTCACATCTCACGTATGATTGGCTTCAAGGTACTTTCACCTAGTATTGGAACTGGGTTAAATCAATATACATCATTTATGATACAAAGGGGAAAATAAGTGTTAAGACATAGCATAATGGAAAAATATTATTGCCATTATTATAAGTAAAATAAAATATAGATTACAATAATCAATTGCTTGCTAACAGAGTCAATATCATAGGGAAAAAGTAAGATATTATTTAAGATATATTATATACTTACTACAAACATTTGCACAATTGCATCGTATATATATATATATTGTTTATACTAATATTTGTATTAATTGTTTTCAGTATACTTGAATAAAATATTTTTATAACAAATGGTCTTCCTTGTCTGTATCATATTACATTATATAACACGGGGATTCCATATCATCACTATGTTAGATAATAAGTTAATATATCAAGTTAATGAAAATAAAATGAATTATGATTTCCAAATAATAATAATAATATAGTAAGCAAAAAAGAATGAGACAATCATAAATATAATACAAATTTCATTTATGTTGACATGGAAATCAAATGGCTATTCTTTGTAGGGAATAAGGATTTGGAATAGTGATTGGAATCAATTACAAGCAAAGAGTAATCATAGATGCGGAATTAAATGTTTTATAATTTATTATAAATTTTCTTTATTAAAAATGTTGCATACTGTAAATATAATTGTTAAATATATACAAATTCTTAAATTAAAGACTCTGGATGTAATTTTCTAAATTTACTTTTCAGTTGGTCATATCTTATCACCTACTTATAAATATGTTTGCATATCTACCTACATTTTTATATACACACACCTATCATTAAACACCTACACATGTTTATACCTATCCATATTTTAAGTGATAATAATATATATCTGAACTAGAAGACCATGCAGATTCTCCATGAGTTTGAAGCTTGGGAATAACGGAAACAAAAGAGGATAAGAACGAGTTGAATTTAGGTATATAGTTCGATATTTATTTGGTCACTAACCTCTCCCCTCCTAAGAATGAAATTAAAGTGTATGTGGGTATATAGGCGCAAGGATTAACAATAAGCTTTAATCACTGTGATGAACTAGCTAACCTATTTTGATACCAGGTAAAATCATGTTCCATTACAAAATTAATTATCTATTAACTTACGCATCAAATATTTGTACTTCAATGGTAAAGTAAATGTTTATTTTTCGAATTAACCATCTTTTCAGCTTTTTTTCTAATATAAAAAATAATATAACGACTCATATAGTAATGGATAGTAATTTTTAAATTATTACATTTTGGTTTGTTTAATAAGTAATTCACACTAGCATTGCGAAATTAAATTTTAATTTATTGGAATTGTTTGACTCTTATGACTTTCATTATTTCAGAGTCTCTAAAAATTCTGAAACGATTGCCCCAAAGCTTTTCTAAAAAAGAAAATATCTAAATACTAACATGCACATTACATATAAAAAAATCTTTTAGGAAGCTCAATAATATTTTAATCAGGTACTTTAAAGTTTCTGAGATGGCCAAAAACAAAAACAAAACGATGACTTTTGTGATACAAATAATAAATTGACTACATTGATTATTATACTTAATGCATACATTCGTAACATTGTTATGCAAACTATATAATTATTTTTAAAGAATTTTAAAATATGTGCAGGTTACCAATACTTGAAACGAAAAGAAGTATGGGATAGAGATTCGATATTTGTATTTTATAACTTGACCGAGAAGTAAAAAGGTCATCTTTTCAATTAATAATATTTTTTAAAGCCATATGTTATATATATATTCATATTTTATATTTCAAATTAAAATATTTAACTTTTTAAAAAAATTCTAGTTACTACGTTTTATAATTTGTTATGTTATAATTATATGATATATTATATTAAAATAGATTTTAAATCAATGTTCCATTAAAAATAGCTTCTACATTTAGTTTGAAAACATATTAATTTTCCAAATTACAGTAACTTGACATTTAAAAAAAGTTTATATATATATATATATATAAATCAAGACTTCTATATATTACAGTAACTTGACATTTAAAAAAAGTTTATATATATATATATATAAATCAAGACTTCTCAGATTACTAGTTTTTAACTGAATTATCAGTAGTTTTCTCGAAGGCTGAGCGAATGTGTATGTGAATGACCTTTTCTTCTTTATTGAATAGATACATATACAATCATAAAAAGCAAAATTAAAATTATGGCTTTTAATCTCGGAAGGCAATAAAGTTGCCACCAAGGAAGGGGTTAATAGTTGAAGATGGTAACTACTAAGAATTTCCTGGATGAGGATTCAGATTAATATTCGATGATGAGTTTTTTTAGTTGGGTACCTGCAACGACAGATCATTTTCAAGTTAAGAAAGTTTGTACTAATTGGAAAACGAACTTACTATTAAATGGGGAATTATTGGACTTGGTGAAATAATAAAAATGATAAAAAGACAATGGATTTTAAAAGTATACATATATTTAGCAATAAGAAAGTTAAATAATGGGTGGTTTATGCCCCAATAAGTTCTCATTATGATGGAGAATGAGATTTTTTATTTGAATATATAAAATACTTTTGATCATATCAAACATTTTAAAATTATGATGCAGGTTTTATTGTAGAATTGATAAATAACTGAAGATGAATGTGCTGTATGTTAAATTTGGTTATGAGATTAAAAATGAAAGACTACATACAGTTCTTATAAAAACTTAATAAAATTTATGAATCCTTTTTTTTTTTTTTTTTGATAAAATTGTTAAACAGAAATAGATTTGAAAGTACCCAATTGAATGTACAAAAGAATTGGATTGTATTTTTGCATATCAGTTAATATTTATTTCAAGATTTTAATGCTTTTAATAAATTAACACAGGGAGTGATAATCAATTAGTGAGATGTAAGATACAGATCAACATAAAGCTAGTGAGAAAAAACCTATTAAAAAAGTCAATGCTAACAAGTGAGATTCTTTGACATTAAGAAATATTCCACTAAATTAAAACTTGCAAATAATTAAAAATATTAACAGGCCTTGGAGATTGTTCAGATTTGACTGAAATCAATAAAAAAATAACTGATAGTTGTAACAGCTACACTTTAAAGAATATATGAAGCAAGAGAGAATAACATATTGAAAAATGATTTATTAAGAAAAAATGAATATCTATAGTTTTTAAGATGATAAGAAAAAGATTTAATAATATAAGAAATAGAAATGGATAAAAGTTTAAAAATTGTCTATCATTTTGGTAATGGAAAGAAAGATATCTCTATAATAACAAAAAGAATTGAATTATACTAAAATGAAATATGATATCATAAAATGAGTGGAAGAGTTATATAGTGATATAAAATAAAGAAACATATATTTCCTTTAGTTAGTAAATTTTCTAAATCACCCAGTATTTTAAATCTGTAAAGAGGGAATAAGCTTCATGAAACAATAGAATTGTAAATGATATCTTAAAAGAAGCAGATGAAAAAATAGAAAAGATGTTGGAAAAGTTGCATACAAAATGTCTTAATTATAAATGTGTGTCATATAACTTAAAACATACAGTAATAATTTTGATATTTAAAATAGATAATACAAAAGGTATTCAAAATTCCAAATCTATCAGTCTTTTATTACATTTATGAAAAATCATTACCAAAATAATTACAACTCTTATCCAGAAAATTTAAATACAAATCAATCAAAGGATGAAGTTGGAATTAAATATGGTTGCAGCACAAAGTATCCATGAATATGGATGACCAAAAATGCATTTGATTCTATAATGATCTCTATGAAAAGGAAATCATAGTATCATCAATATTTTGACCCAAATAAATGAATATTTATCAAAGTGTAACAACAACAATTGTATTTACATGCTATTACTGAAAATAGTAATATTGAAAAAGTTTTACATCAGGGTGATTTTATATCTACAAAACACATTTTACAGGTATTTTACAAGTACTATATAATAATTTAAAATGAAAAGCTAAGATAGCAAAAGTAAATTCAGATTTTTAATGTTGTCTGGATTTATCAAGTGATATGCTTCAAAGTTTCTGGAAATATTACAAAAGTTTTCAGATAAAAGTACGTCAATATGATTAAAGATAATCGCTAAAAAGACTATGTTCAATAAATTTTCTAAAAAGAAAAAAATAAAGATTGATAATAATAAATTAGATAAGTTAATAACTGCAAATTAATACAGATAAAAACATAATGAAGAAATAAGTTCATAGAATTAAACTTGGATGGAGTGCTTTTGGTAAAAATAACATTGTATTAAAAGGAAATATGCCATTGTGGCTAAAAATAAATCTTTTAAGTTTTACCAGTTCTTACTTATGGATGTGAGATTCCGACATTTAACAACAAAAAAATTAATACAGAGACTTCTGATCACTCAATGAAGTATGAAAAAATGTAAATTTAGGAGTAACAAAAGAGAAATCAAAAACAAAATACAAAGCTAGTGTCACTGAAAAAATAAAAAGACTGAAAAAGACCTTGGCTAGACAGATTTCCAGAAAATATGAAGCCAAGTGATTTTAAAAGACCTAGAAACAGGTCACTCATGAGATAGATAGAAAAAAACTAGAATGTTGGCTGAAGAAATGTGAAGAAGAGAGGCTAGAGACAAAAAAATGGAATAAACTTGAAAAAAACTTCAAGCAGCAATAAATCAATCATGAATAAATCTTGGAAAAATAAACTCTAAATACTGATAATCTAATCCATGCTTAATGCATCAAATTTTATAAAACTTCATAACAGTTATATATATATATATATATATAAATCATAATAAACTTTTAGAATTATCTACATGCATACATAAACTATATATATATATATATATATATATATATATATATATATATATATATATATATATATTCCATCATATACAACTGATACACATGAGTACATGCATATGAAAAAGTTAAACGATTTACAATATCCATATTATATGTTGAAACAGCACCCATCAGTTGATCCAAATCATCAATTATCACACATATATACAATCAGTACTAAATTTATAGTAAAATAGCAAATATTCAAACTTTAATGGATAAGCTTCAGTCTTCTTCACTTCCAACTCTTCAGCCATCTAGATCATTGAAAATCTGAGAATGGAATGCTCAAAATGACCCATCACATATGGAATCTTAATATGTCCATTTCAATGCAGAAGAGGGATGGGAAGAATGCAATTTGAATGTGTGTGTAATATTTAAATACATGTATATTATCTATACTAAATTTAATGTAATTAGAAGGGACTTTCAGATGGAATAAATAGTTGTACGGAGCTTGAAAGCCTGAGTTCAAGTCTTTTATAAAAACATTAAGTTATATATATATATATATATATATATATATATATATATATATATATATATATATATATATATATATATATATATATATATATATATATATATATTGTAACCCAGTGCTTTTGGCACTTGGATTTATTTAGCATTATTTCTGCATGAAATCAATGTTATTCTTTAAAAAAAAAATAAAAAGATAAAATAAAAGTGGTAATATTTGGTTAGTAAAGTGTGCTAACCATTTGCCTAGACACGGTTTGTGTAAATAAATAATATATTCCCTAATGCAATATCATGTTTTCAAAATGACATGAATAATAATTTAAAACAGGTGTAATAAATTGTAGTTAGTTCTTAAGTGATTATAGAAGAAAGAAAAACACCATAAATATCAATTAAATAATTTTAAGATAGTCTTATTCTAAGAAAAAGTAACTTCTGGTAAATTCATTTGAAGAAAATAATTGTTGTATAATTAAAATCACAGATAATTATTGTTGGTTTGAATGTATTTATTATTTTCATTATTAAACTACTTTGTCATACATTTTAAATAATACTGAAAACTATATGATTGTAATAAGTTTCTTCTCTTTTGTTTATGTTATAATCAAATGATTATTTTTTTTCTTGGTAGAGGTGACTAGAGTTAAAAAAAATACCAATTCCTACTCAAGTCATTTTATGATAGTCTGCCTTCTGCATTTCAAAGAGATAACAGTGCAAAAATTTATAACATTTTTATTTTTTATTTTGAAAACAATTAATTGGCAAGATAATTAAAATTTCATCTAAAATGAATGGATAACAGCTTTGGTAAGGCATTCTTCATTTTTTATGTTATTTCCGATAATTTAAAACTTTCTACATTTAAAATTTATTGCTTAATGAAAGTTAGAGTTTTTCAACAAAGTTAAAAATGAAAGAATTAACTAAAATGATTAAGCAAGTTCCTATTTTATCAAAATTAAGAAAAACAAATATTTCCCAAGTTGGAAATAATTATTTAATAACTTATTCTTTAGTAATATTTTTCTGGTGTAGAACAAAAATAAGCAGAAAGAATATTAAAAAAACAACAACAAAGAACTAGACACATTAATATTTAGTATACTTAAGGTATTTTAAATCACAAAAGAGGATTATACTTGGTGCATGTTCATTTCTTTAGGTGGTGCGATATAGATTTCACACCTATACATTTTATGCCTGAGTAATAGGCAAGAAATCACCAAATACTTCAGTGTAGTATTTTACTCTTCAGACATTAGTTGTTATTCTGCATTCCTCATGTGAAATTAAAGATACTTCCACCATAGAAGGTGTTGATTATTGTTCTCTTTTAAAAGTGATGGCAAAGGTAAATATTAGATTTGATGTGTTAGTTCCTCAAGATGCAATTTAGTATCAGTAGTGCATTAGTAATTGAGATCAATATCTGTATTGTGCCATTGAGCCTTGCTGATAATTCACAAACAAAACAATGAAGAAACTTAATTTAAAAAAATAATAGTGCGTATTTTAAAACACATATTTGTTGAGGGAATGTTCGAACACAATATTTAGTATTAATTAATAATTAAGAAATATTCTTAGTTTGAATTACATTTATAAATAAAATATTTATCATAATGTAGATGGACATTAGGGTAAGCATGAAATGGTGAGTGGGACTTCTGATCAATGACCCATAACTAGTAATAAGTTATTTAATTATAAACCATAACTTAGTTAACTTTATTAGTAATAGAGTTAATATTTTCAAAGGATTGTATTGAACCCATTTTATTAAATTACACAAATTATATGTAATTAATTTTGAATACTTCATATTATAATATTAAAAAAAAATAGTTAATCAATAACTTAAAGTAAAAGATTTATAGAAGGTTTACTAAAATTACAGATTAGTGTATTGGTAAATCAGATGCACATTTTGGGTTAATTAATCCAGTATAATAGCATGACTTCAAACATGTGTTAATTTATAAGTTTAATGTATATCCAGATAGTAGACAGATTAAGGTGATGATTTATGTTTAGTATCAATGTGATCCTATCAAATAAATTTGTGTATTTTGTTTAGTTCAGTGTTTGTAATAAAATGTAGTCTTTTCAATATTCGTTGTAAATTCATTTCTTTCTATGCCAAATATAAGTGTGTTTGCACTATATTTGCAAAACATTTTCTTGAGTTCGAAAACATCTCAAACTTTTGAAATCTTAATATACCAGATAGACAAATTGATGCAGATCTGAATATTTCATTTTATTTTATTTTAATGAGAATTATTTATGTAATTGCAAACTTCAGACTAAACATTATGTAATAGTAAAAATGAATTTATTTCCAAGTTATTAACCCTGACTGCACTTATTCCAGTTACATTTAGTTAAATTGTTGAATTAATGAGTTTTAGTTAATTTATTATGTTGTTATGGATGATGGACTGAGACAAAAACCATCCTTGTCTTTCTATTATTCTGGCTGAGATTCTGGATAGAAAAGGCTATATTATTCAAAATTTTATGTAAGCATTTATGTCACTTGATCATATTTATCACCCATTTAAATAGTTCTAATAGTTGTTATGATATATGAGGACACATTAGCTATTAAGTGAAGTAAATGATTCCTATAGCTGACCAGAATTCCAGTCATATGTGACAGCACAGTACTGTTTAGTATTTTCCTAAATTAAACAAAGAAACCCTGAGATGATGATGATTATTATTATTATTATTATTATTATTATTATTATTATTATTATTATTATTATTATTATTATTATTATTATTATTATTATTATTATTATTATTATTATTATTATTATTATTATTATTATTATTATTATTATTATTATTATTATTATTATTATTATTATTATTATTATTATTATTATTATTATTATTATCATTATTCTTTATCAGAGAAGTGATCTATTATTGTTGATATTACAATTGTGGTGTGGCATAAAAGAATTTAATTTTCAATTGTGCTATTAGAAAGGTGTTTTCAGATTATATTGCCAAATAATTTACATAATGAATATTTTTAGTAACATTAACAAGAACATGAGAAGTTATCATCATTGTTTAAAAGTGCAAATACTTATAGCTCAGAGAATGTGTTTTTGATGAGGAGAGGATAATTATTTTATTCTAAATTATTAATTAGGGAATCATGGCAGTTTTTTCTATCTTCCCAAGATATTTTACTTATAATAATTTATTTTACGATTTTAAGTTCTTTCTTTATCTTAAGTGCATATCTTTTGCAGCTAAATTGTTTTATAACTAACCAACCACTGAGCTAGGCCAAGTTTGCACATTTGCACGTTTGTATGTCATTGAATATACTTTACAAGGTTAGAAATGAACGACAGACTATAGTAGATATAGATGGCATCATCTCACTAAGAGTATTAAGGTTAGAATATATATATATATATATATATATATATTCTACCTTTTATTCTATATATATATATATATATATATATATATATATATATATCCTAGGTATGATATAGAATAAAATATCTTTATCTAACAACAAAGTAATATATGACAATCATAATGTATAAAAGTTCTTTTCGGCAATTTTTAAACGTTTGCTTTTTTCAATATATTTTGGTTAACCACAAAAGTAACCTATATTGCATGCATAGTGACATCTTTATGCTTTAATATCTTTATAATAACACATTATATAACCCTCCATTCATTTTTCATTTTGCAATTATTAGTTAAATTAATTGTCATTTTATAAATGTTCATACAATTATTTCTGTTATAATTAATGAAATTAGTTTCATACATCTTTCTTCTATTAATTTCTTTAATATAATTTAATGGATTTATATTCCTAACACAATCTATTCAATGACCATATTTTAAGTAGTGAACATATAATGCAGATCTGTCATCTCTCCTATGAATAGCATTATTATGTTCTTTAGCCCATTCTTATAATTCTTTTGCTGTATGTCTATAATAAACCATACTGCAAACCCTGCAAGTAATTTTATATACTATACCCTTTTTATATTTTATATCATCTTTTATTTTATAATTCCCTACTAATATATCAATATTTTTACTGTTTGATCATCCTATTTTGATATTTTTATCTATATAATTTTTATTTTTATTTTTTAATAATGTATGATAACTTTAGAAACATATGAAAGTTTTTATCATTTTATGTTTTCTGGTTCACTATTATTACCTAAATTACATTGTTAAAATTGAAGAATATATTTCTAATGCTTTTAGGGTTACATCCATAACTAGTATATAACTTTATAAATTTCTCTTTTTGCAAAGTAGTTATCTTCCTATCTATGTTATAATTATCATTTTTATTTTAAAAAAATTAATAACTGCCATTTTTTGTATCCATGCCTGTTACAAATCCATAGAAATTATTTTTCTTAATTTATCTTCTTTAATGAAGTGTTTTAATGTAATTATGTTATTATCATCTATCTCTATCTCTATATCTAAATACTTTATTTTAACATCCATTTTTATAATTGTAAATTTTATATTATTCATATTATTATTAAGTTAATTATAAGTTTTCTTTATAACTCTTTTATTACCAATTATTAATATATCATCAAGATATCTAAAGTAATGTATTATATCTTGATTTTCTGTTCTACTATTAACCATTTTCATTTCCATTTCATAGAAAAATATTGAAGCCATTAATCTGCTAATTGCACACCCCATTACCCATCCCTTAGGTAAACTCCAATATTCACTATTATATTTAAAATACAAACTATTATGTATTAAAATGAAAGAAAATTATAATATTTCATTTTGTGTTCCTCCAAATGTTAATTGATTGATTAATAATTCTAAATTGCAAAGAAGTAATATAATTTATCAAATTTTATGTGGATGTCAGAAATTTTATATCGGTGAATCAAGATGTCCTGTGGAAAAAAGATTGAAGGAGCATCAATTATTATATAATCGAATTAAAAATAACGTAAATAGTCAATTTAATACAACTTCAGTATTGTTTGACCATGAAAAAACTTTTAATTATAAGATTAGATTTAATAGTAATAAAATAAAAATATTAATGGATGAAAGAAATCATAAAAAGAGGAAAATATAAAGAGGCAATATTAATTGATAAATATAAGAATAATGTTATTAATAGGCAAGTTGCAAATATGGCCATACACAGCTTATGGAAATATACATAACATTAAGTTTAAAAAAATTGAAATTCAGTTAAAGCTGATGAGGATTACCGTGTAATAGAAAGTGCTATGAAGGTATTACATTCACTAGTGTGTGCCATAAGACCATTTCATCGCAATATGTTATTCAGTTTGTCTTTTAAATAAATCTTGTGTTAAGATTTGCAGAGGTGACTACTGTCATTTTTTCAGGAGCATGGTCTTAAGGTTATCGCCTTAATATATATTAAAAAATTTTAAATAATGTCTGAAGGAATACTGAAAATCTAAATTTTTGATCATTCTATATCATTTCACACATTGTCATTTCGGAAAATACCATTAGGATTGAAGCCTATTTGTATAAAAAAAATTGAAAATAACATTAAATGCATAAAAAAGTGATGTCACATCTGAATAATTTTAAAATTATGCTTTGTATTTATAAATAAAAAAAATCATTAAACATCAGTCAACACTTAGACAATCCCAATATCATTAACAATCAACAATTTCTAATTGTTATCAAGGCAACCTCCTTTTAACAATAAGGCTGGAATCCCATCCTTATAAATGGTCTAATAATAAACACTATTGATTGCAACTTAATCATAAAGATTGAAATTATTTATACAAATAAGTTTAAATAAACCTATTTAAACAGATAAATAAAACCTAATCTGAATACAAACTAATAAAAAGTCAATAATAACATTATAAATTGCAGTTATAAATTTTAAATTCCATCCAAAGTATTATTTCAATAATAAGTGTAAAAATGTTCAAGGTTAAATGGGTTCATAAGTAATTATTAAAAATCAGTCAACATTTTGACAATCCCAATATCAATAACAATCAACCATTTCTAACTGTTATCAAGTTGCAATCTTGAGTGTCTATATAGTAGATTAGATCATTAATGAGAGTGGGATTTCACCCTTATTGTTAAAAGGAGTCTGCATTGAACAACAATTACAAATTATTGATATTGGGATTGACTATGTGTTGTCTGGTTTTAAGATTACTTATAAATCAATTTAGCCTAGAGCATTATTACACTTATTATAAATAAAAGTATGTTATTTAAAAATAACACGTAATAAACACCAACTGGGTTAAACGAGAGTTAATACAAAAAAAAGAATGCATTGAAACTAAAGAAATACTTTTATAAAAACCTTAAAGATTAATATTCTTATGATTTATGTATTTGTTTCGACAAATATTATACTTTAAGATAATTTTATATAAAAAAAGAGCATTCTATACATTATCACAAAATACAATCAAATAGAGAAATCTTTCCCTTTTAATTTTGGAAATGTTAGATTATTCTAAGGCTGTTTTTTCTTATAGACGTATGTTTGAGTGTTCAGAATATATATATATATTTGAAATTTCTTTTTACTGATTTAAGTTTTTATTTATTTTATAAATATAGTATGTAGTAAAGTTTTCTTAATGTTCTTGTGTCAGGTTCATTTGAAAAATGAAGATAAAAATAAATCTAGACTTTTTTTGTTTCACTTTAGTTTAATTTTTTACAAAATAAAAAAAAAAGTCTTAAGAGCCACATCAAGACGTTTCTCATAAATTGTATAAATTTTATTCTCATTTAGCTATTTTTTATTCTGAGATTTTAATTTTTCAGCTCTCAATATATATATATATTATCGCCGATGTAATATTTTTTAATTATCTGAAATCTTCATTTTACTATTTTTTGACTAGTTGTATAATGTGAAAATAAATATCACTAATAATAATTACAATTATTTTATTGTACACGCATATAAAACAAAATAGATTGGTTTACAATAAGTAATTAAAAAATCGGTATGTAAGTTATTTTAGTCTAAGATTTTTTCTAAAAATTAATATATATATTTAATTTTTGCAATCCTTTCATTATTATATTACCCTTTGCTTTTGTAATTAAATTCAATAGCAGTGATGGAACAAAGCAATTGAAAATTCCTAAGAAAAAGTTCAACTATCACTTCGTTTGATAGAATTTGCATGATCTCCAGAATAACAAACATTTTTGTTATATTTGTACCAACTGATTTGTAAATGTTATTGAAGTTTTTGACTTGCTTTTGGTAAAATTGAATATTATATTGATTAGTGATATTTTTCCAACTTTTAATTTTTCAACAACTTTCAATATATATATATATATTTATATATTTTCAACAACTTTCAATATATATATATAAATTTGTAGTAGTTAGTGTAACCATTCACAGGATTATGATCTTGAGTTCAAATCAAAATATAATTTAAAATGATTAAAGATAATTAAAAATTTGAAAGCCAGCTCAACATGTTTTTTTTTTTTTGTTGCATTTTATAAACAATTCAGATAATCAAGAAATTATTGATAACATAATAGGTATTTAAATAGGTACTTCTTAGATAAAGGTTAAACAATAATAAATTTATTATTTCTCTTCATACAACTCAAATACGTACTAATTTTTGTATGTGACTTAATTGTAATTATATTTTGACATTTTATACTTCAAACGTAATAGGTATGCAAAGGTGAGTGTTAATCAGGGCATTTTTTTAATAATAGTATTAGAAATAATTAGAGACTTAATCTAATTTAATAAATCTAACTAGAATTATATATTAAATACATTTATATTGAAATTTAATATTTTTATCTTTAATATTAATAAATGCTGTCATGTGTTGGTGGCCTAGCGGTTAGCATAGCTGCCTTCCAAGCAGTTGGCCCTGGCTTGCTTCCTGGCCAACGCACTTGGCATATGAAAAAATGCTAATATCTCTATTTACTATTAAAACTTTTATTACAAACTCATATATCTAATTTCAGCATAATTTTATGAAATCATATATATACATGTGTGTGTGCATCCAATTTTAATTAGTTAAATTAAATATTTTAAATTAATAAAAACTAACTTTTGAAATTTTTTTTTAAGAAAGTGAAAAAAAATATGAACACAATAATTCGATTTAAAATAATTATTAGCATTAATCAAAATTATTAATCTTATGATATGTTTTGATCGACTATAGAAAAATAAGAGATATACAGTTTTACTTAATAGTTTTTATTATTAGACTATTTGATCTTTTGTACTTTAATCAAATATATGTTTATTACCTAAGTAAAAAATAATTTAAATCAAATATATACAAATTTAGCATATTTTTATATAGTATAAAACGAATAATAACATTAGATTATATTATTGTATAATTGCCACTGAGTGCTATTAATCCATTGTTAATTCATCTATGGTTGTTAAATCAAAATCTTTATAACTTGCATATGTATATCATTAGGAGAAAAAGAGTATTTATTATTCATCATCTTAAAATAAAATTGAATATTATTTAAATTGGTTATTTATTAAAACTAAAACCAACTCTATCAAAAGCATGACCTGTGTATTTGAATGATTTTATGGTAAAATTGTCATAAACTATACATCAAATAACTATTATAATTTTTTTTTCTCCTCTATGTTGTAAGCAGACTTTATGATTATGTTAGTTAAATTTTAAATAATTAATTTCTCATAATCATTTAAAATAATATACATGGCTGGTTTTAATATTGCATGGTTACTAATAAAATTATGTAACAACTAAATGCCCATCTTGCATTTACTTTCTATTCTATTATTGGTCATGATTAATATTGAAGTTAATGTACAAACATATTAGTTAAAGTACTTAACAAAATTTATCATAATATATTTTTAATGAATATAGAATTACAAATTGTATTATGTATAAAATTTCAGAATGAATTAATTTGAAATTTTGTCCAAAATGACAATATGCATTATTCTGTCTTCTATGTGTAATAACCTTAAGAATTTTATTATTATTCCTAATAATTGTTGCAATCAGTGACTTTAAAAGTAAATCTTTTTTTTAATATGTCAAAGCATTGGCCAGGAAGTGAACCTGCAAACCTGGGACAACTGCTTGTAAGGCAGATGTACTGAGCACTTGACCACCAATGCTTGACAAAAAAAGTAAATCTTTTAAGACTTTTGGTTACATTCTGCAATTAATAAAATTTTATAAGAAAATGTTGCCATTATTTTAAGTGAACATGATTACACTAGCTTTGTTTGTGATTTTGTAATATAAAAAAAAAGATTCATTTTAGAAAGAAGATTTACAGTTTGAAATCAAAATGTAAATTGAAATATATTACTCAATAGTTATGTATTAATTTATTTCTTTTAAACTTTTCAAATGTATAACAATTGTAGATTGAGGTGGAAATAACTATATTTGTTTTTTTAGTGATAGTTCTGATTTAGACTGAATTTACTTTCTGTCAATTAATGACTTACTGTGATTTTTTACTATTTATCTATTTCATTTTTACCAAGAAAAATGTACAATCTAAGGATAAAAATATTTTTTCCAATCAATAATCGTACATTGTTGTAGAAGTTTTATATGATTTATTTGTTAAGGTGAAAAATATATGTTTATTTATTTTGAAAGTTTTAAATAAAATTTCATTTTATTTCAATGATGATTTTATTAATAAATAAATAAATATATTAAAATATTCTATATTGTTTTAAGAATTCAAAAACAACCCCTGAAAAAAGTAAAAAAAAAAGAATACAATGTTTACAAAAACATAGGCATAACTTTTTGTTTCAAACTGTTACTAAATTATATAAAAAATGTTTATTACTTTGAGTAATTTTATGAATGTTTAATATAAAGATAATGAAAGTGAAAATTTTACTACAAAGCTAAATTTAATTGACGTTTAAATATAAAATAAAATTTAATGTATGTTTTAACTTGACTTTAATTTTTAATTCAAAATTATATTTCAGCATCATTTTTTATTAACTTATAAATTTTCATTAGTTAATGCTGTTATTTAAAATTATAATCAGATACTTTTGAAACCTATCTTAGCATCATAGGATTTTAATATATTATTAAAATGATTATTTATGAAGAATGAATATTAAAATATACTCTTAGAAGGTGTAAAAAATTCTTATATCTGACAAGGCTAAAATACCTAATCTATTTTACATCTCAGAAATATTTTTTTCTTTAATTTTTTTTAATATTTTAACCAATGTATTTGTTATTGGTGCAATCAGGCTCAAATTTACTTCAAGGACAGGAATTTATTATGATCATTTGATGATAAATATTAAGACAAAATATGGCTTTTATCAGTTAAAATCATTTAATATATTAAGATTTTAAAACTAAAATATCTAACTGCCAGCAGCTATAAATGATTAGTAGGAAAAATAAACCACTATACTCAATCTTCTTTGACAAAATAGAACACTTCTGCGCTGATACACATAGAATTTGTTTGATATAATAAAACCAGAAAAATAAATTTACACAATTTTTTTGCTTGATTATTATTTTTGTAAATTTATTAAATATTTGTTTCTTATTAAAATGTGATGTTTGCATTATATTTTATTTGAATATATAATGTTTAGAAAAAAAGTTAACTAAAATTTAATAATGCTAAAAAGAAAAATACTATTAATATGTTTGTTACTGCTTGTTATTTTATTGCAATTAAAAGTTGATTTCTAATATTTTAAGATATATCTTCATTATTTTATCTGTCTTTGATGAAACTCAGAAACATAGATTTTATGGAAATAGTCTGAACACATTTTTTTAACTTGAAGATTAAAATGAAGTTTTGCTTTAATTATTTATTTCTCTCTATAACTTATTTTATTTTTAAAGTTTAAATTTTTTTTGAGATTACTTTCATTTTTTAAATGTAACTATAACACAATTTGTTAAACGAAAATAATTTTTTTTCAGAAAAATTACAACTGAAAGAAAAAACATGAAAAAAAAATATCAGAGCCATATGTATTTTCATAAATAAATAGATAGTATATTTTAATATTAATATTACTTTGAATTAGGGTAATATATTTTATTAAATTTTCAAGAGCTAAAAGAATGTGAATTAACATTTTGATTTTCTATGAGATAAAAATAACTTTGGATATATTAATCTATAATAAATATTACCTACTATATTTTGAGATTAATATACCAAAAATCATACTGTTTTTGTTTCAAAGAAGTTGTGAATGTAATTCAGATTAGTATTAAACATGATTAACAAAAGTCTTGTAATCCAAAGAAATAAGAAGATTAAATCTAATTAATGAGTTTGCTAATAGTATAAATGAGTAATTATAAAAATTTTATTTTTTTATATTTTAAAATTATTAACTATTAAATATTAAACAAATAAATTTAATATAACACCTTGTCTATATTACTGATGTTATATTATATTAACATTAAAATAAAATTATAAAAAGTAAGAGTAAAATATTGTTTGTGATCTTAAATATATATTAACAGTATGTATATCAATCCATAAAAATAAGTTTAGCTTATCTGAAATATATACAAAAAAAATAGTTGAGTAAATAAATATTTAATATAAGGTTTTAAGATGTAAAGTTATAACATTCGAATTAATTAACTATATGAAACCAAATAATATTAAACATTAAAATTTTTGAATATAAATAAATGAATAAATTATACTGAAGTGTGTGAATGATTTTCAATTTAAAGAATTATAAAATAAACATAATGTGGATACACATTTCAAATAAACTTGAAACTATTTGTTAACCAATCTTGCTATTATATTTATCAGATATTAGATATATTAAAGTTTTCTGAGAAGAATTCAATTTTCAATTAAGTTGCTATGTAAAGCATGAACAAATTTAATACATACATTTTTTATTTTATTAAGTATAATATTAGTGTTTACATTAAATAATATATTATAGAAATATGAAACACTATTCATTTTATATTATATTAGTTATAGACTACATGAATGAAGATAAGTAATGCTATGCCTGATACTTTTTGATAATGGAGGATAAATAAGAATAATACTTTAGACATGTATATTAAAAATTTATATTACATTAATATATAATTTTCAATATGTTGAAATATATTTACAATAACATTATATATACATATTAGTAAATCATCCTTGATCTAAATTGCTCAATAATACAGGGGTTATTTTTTTTATCAAGTGATGTCCCATGTTGACATAGCACTTAAATAATACATTTATTTTTAAAGTGAGGTTTACTTTAATGTGCTATGTAAATAATTATATTCTATTTAGGATGTTTTTTATTAATCAAGTATTGTGTTGGGAGCACCATAATAAAGTATAATCTGAATTGTATTTTTTTTCTGATTAAACCACTTGTTGATAACATCATTTAATTAAATACAACTATATTATGGTCAAATTGGACTGAGGAATGAATGGAAAATAAATAGGTAATGTACAGAAAATAAATTCACATCAAATGTGGATAATTTAAATAAAATACTATTATCATTTATACATAGAGCCAGATTTAAATGTTGACTATGCAATGGTAAGAAAGGTTTAACAAATTAAAGAATGAAAAATAAATGAAAAAGTTGGTGAACATCAAAATCTGAATAATATAAGTAAAATATTATTACATACATAGTAGGATAATGCTAGTAAATTTGGTTTTGCTCTTAGTTTATCAGGATAATCATTTCATAATATTATATAAAAATAACATTCCTTATGGGATTATATAGTTATTTGTCTTATTTTAACACTTTTATTATCCTATATTATAAAAAGGTGATTATTCACCGATTATTTGTGATTATTTATAACTTGAATGTTGTCTATATTTACTATTAAATAATTGCATCAACTGCTGAATAAATATACTAAAGTTTTTTAATAACATTGCAATAAATATTTTAGAATAAATAGCATTTGCACTTCCATGTATGCTTGCATAATCATCATCATTAATGCTTCAGTCATTTCCATCCACCAACTATTCTTACCTTAACATACGCAAAACTCCATACAGTAGTGCCATTCAGTGCAAGCCAGAGTAATAAATGAATGCCAGAAGATTTGTGCATAAAATTCCTATCTAGTGCCTACCCATCCAATATCCAGGCTAGTATCTAGCTTATGGCTTTCATCAGCGAGGAGCCTTGAATCTGAGAGTTCTGCACCTAGAAAGCCACAAGCTAGAAACTAGTCTGGAGATATCTTGAATGAGTAGGCACTAGATAGGGATTTTATGTACAAGTCTTATAGAATCCATTTATTACTCTGGCTTTCAATGGGTGACATTACTGTATGGAGTATTTCTATGGTTTTAATAACAGATATGAACAAGCATAAGAAATGGTGATCATGTGATCTATTTTTACACCATTTTTATCCCAATTACCCAGGATTATTTTTCAATATCAAATCAGAGAATCACACCTTTCTTTTGATTATAACTATTTTACATATTTGCAATTAAAAAAGTATTCTCAAAACGGAACTGGAAATGTTAACAAATACTTCATTAAATCAAAATTTCAAATGAAATTTAGAATCAAAGTGCCATAAATGGCATAATTCTTAGAATATGCTGATAGAATATCAATATATTAATCCCCTACAACACATTTGGCAGAATAGCTGACTTTTTATACAAATCGTTTAATTGATTTAGTGATATAAATCAGATGAGATGAACTAATTTTAAGATCTTAAAATGAATAGCATCTTATTGGAGGCTCTGCAGGAAGTCTACAACCAATTTTACCTTTTAATAAAAAAGTCATATTTATGTATTAAAATGCTGTACATTACGAAGCTGATGATTATTTGATTCAGAAGTTGATTAAATGTTTGTTTCAGTAACTGATCAATGTAACATCAATTTTTTAACATTAATTACTAACTCAAATGTTTATAGGTTATCATAAAATATTGGAAATATTTTTTATATTGCTTTTAAGTTCGAAACATTTTTTTCTTAATAGTTAATGTAAAAAATTCTCTTCCAGAATAATATACATTTTAATAAAAGCATTTTAAAATTATTTGAAGACCACAGTAAAAAAAAAAAAAATAGAAAACGAAGTTGGAGTTATTACAAGAACTCTTTGATATGAATTTTCATTTTAAATTTCTAAGTTTTCAACAGAAATAAAACATGCTTTCATGCTGTCATATAAGTCCAGTAAAATATGAATTAACTTTTTTAAAACAAATAGCTACTTTAGAATATTATCAGAAATTTTACATAAACTGTATCAAATTTACTGAAAAAATTGATCAAAGCAATATAAGTGATATGTTTGTTTACCTACTTTTTCTACATTTCTTAGTAAAAAAACAGCGTTTCTTTAAATCCAGAATACGTTTTTAGTAGTTATTTATTTAATCCTAAAGATAATCTATTTAATAGAATTATTAAAATATTTTGTCATAGTGACAAATTATATTCTATGATAATTTGTTTAATATTTTTTTTACAATTGCAACATTTAAAAATCATCAAACATTTGATATGGTAACCATATTTCTATATTTTACAATAGTTTAAAAAAACATACAATTATCATATCTCATAAAATAGTACTAAGATTTAATAGAGCCTAGTTTTAAAACTAGGATATGCTGTTTATTTTTTTCAAGATTTAGTAAAATATTTATAACTTTTAATAAAATGATATAAAATTTTGTATCGTTTTTCGGAAAATATTCAAAATATTTATTACATCCATTTTAAATATTATTGTAAACAAAAAGATACTCCATAGAATATTTATGATAAATCTTTAAAACGGTCATAAAGTGATCATAATTAGCAATTGATTTTATTTCCAGTATAGTTATAATTCAGCAATTATACTTATTTTTTCTTACCAATTGTTATTCCTTTGACATTATAGTCTTACGATTCTTATAATATTCTATATTTATTTTACTTTTAGGATACCAAAGAGTTTCACATGTTTATTTTTAAAATCAATCCACCAAAATGACAAAGTGTTATCAAAGAGTCAGAATTTTTTTTAGTAAAATCAATAACAGACTTATTTCTTATCCATCTCACTTTTTAGATTTTCATTCCTCATTATCAATAATAAACATTAAATTTTCTACCAATATGTTTAGGGTATCAATTATTTTAAAATGCAACTATAATTAATTAAATGACTTGTGGTTACAAACGTTACATTATTGTCAACATGGTCACTTTCTTAACTACAATTGATGCCTGGCTTTATACATCTAAGACCTCAATAATGATTGCATAGCATATGTGATTATATTTAGAATAAATATTTAAACATGGATATATATATATATATATATAAATAAAATATCCATTAATTAAAAACAATATTGTAATTATAATTGAAATAATATTTTAACGGTTTACAAACAATTACAAATAATCTTTAAATCCGCAGAAGTACTTTCGGTTACTTTCTAACCTGCCTCAACTGCCATTAAATTCAAAAACTAAAAGCGGAAGCAAATGTCATCAATTCAAATTCCACGAATCTCGTATTTTAATGTTAGAAGCTTGTCGATTTATTAAACGCGTTTTATTCCTGTCTATAAAAATTGCCTCTTTAATTTTTCTTTTACTATGGTTTCTCTCTTCGTGAAGAATTTTAACATTTTCAAAATTAAATTTAAATTTATATTGATATGTTTTTTCATGATCGAAGAAAACTGAAGAAGATATTAAATCACCATTATTTTTATTTTTTACACGCTTATATAACAATTCATGTTCCTTCAATCTTTTCTCAATGCTGCACCTAGATTCACCTATATATGATAGCATACAATCACAAAAAATTTGATATATGACATTACTTTTTTGCTTGACAGGTATGACATCCTTAGAATTATTGACTAATTTATTAATATTGTTTGGAACGTAGAATGAAACATTAAATACATTCTTATATAAATCCTTAAAAAATTTTACTTGTGGATTTGAAATAAATGGAATAGATATCCATTTTTTATTATTAATCTTCATTTCTTTTAAATTATAATAATTTTTTTTAAATTGACTTAAAGTATTGTTTATTTGTTCCATTTTATAACCAACATCAAGCAATTCCTTGGCAAATATCTCAATATTTTTCAATTTATCACTTTGGTAACGGAATAATTTTTCATTCCAAAACAAAAAAGATTTAAAACTTGCCATCTTATGCATCATTGGTACTTTTGATTTACAATTTATATATCCTCTTTTTTGCAATGGCTTAATTATTAGTTTATAATTTAATATACTGTTATCTCTTGTGATCATTAAATCTAAATAGTTAATCTTATGGTCCTGTTCTTTTTCAATAGTCCATTTCAAGCCATTCAACTTATTTAATTCCTCTATAAGCAAATTTATACTATTAGTGTTTCCACAGACAAAAACATCATCCACATATCTTTTGTAAATTTTAATATCTCCAAAAATACACATATTTAAAATACTACTCTCATATGTAGATAAAACGAAATTGCAAACTTGTGCAACTACAGGCAATCCCATAGGCCAACCTTTGTTCATTTTATAATATTGACCTTCAAAAGATGCAACAATGTTATCATTAAAAAATTTTAAAGAATCAATGATAAATTTTATCATATATTTACAAATATTTTTACTTTTTAATGCATGTTCAATTATTTTTATGGAATTCATTCTATCAATAGATCCATACATTTCTGTAACATCCAATGAAGCAATAATATCATTTTCATCAATAATTAAATTTTTAATACTATTTACAAAGTCAAACGATGAAGCAATAGTATTTTCCCCAAATCCTAAAAAGTCTTGTAAAAGTTTACCAATATATTTAGAAGTCTGATATATAAAGGAACCACCAAAATCTATCATAACTTGCAAAGGATTACCTTCTTTATGTAATTTTATATTTGCAAAAATACGAGGACATATAGCACAAGAAGGATATATCATATAGTATACATTATTATTTAAAACTTTATTTTTAGCACTTTTTAAAATATTGTTAATAAACTTTATTCTTTGACCATCCATATTATAATCTTCAATCAAAAAGAAACCAAGTTTGTCCATTTGCATTTTAATTTTATTAATATATTGATATTTCGTCAACAAGCACATATGCAAACCTTTGTCCTCTTTCAAACATATCATATCATCAATCTTCAATTTCCGTTTAAATTCCGAAATAGCCAATTGCCATGATTTATCATAAGATATTGTATCAAATCTATTGCAATTAATTTTCTTAATAATATCATCAGCAAAATTATCATTACCAGGAATCATTTCAAATGTATTTTGAACAGCTGCAATTAGTTCCAAATTATAATCTTTCCAAATACCACCAACGTATTTAGCTCCGTGACTTAAAACGTATTTCTGAATTAAATGTATCCTATTATTTGATAAATTAACAAAGTTTAAATCCTTATAAGCATGTGGATATCGCTTATTAAATAAAAAATCAACTTTTTTCTCAAATTTGTTATATAATTTACGTTCAATTACTTTAAATCCATTTTCACAAATAATTTTATATTCGTTCCAGGCACACCATTCATTTAAAATTATTAAACGTTCAATTGCTTTCAAATATTTACGAATATCAAAAAGTTCCTTTTTACAACTTTTAATAATATTATTTAAAATAATCAATTTTAATTTATCCAAACATTTTGGTATTAAATTTATACAGCTGTTCAATTTTATGTACAACAATTCGGGAATATCTGGAAAAAAATTTTTGGGCTAAATCAGCTTAAATAATGGTAAACTTTTACAAGACTTTTTAGGATTTTCAGAAAATACTATTGCTTCATCGTTTGACTTTGTAAATAGTATTAAAAATTTAATTATTGATGAAAATGATATTATTGCTTCATTGGATGTTACAGAAATGTATGGATCTATTGATAGAATGAATTCCATAAAAATAATTGAACATGCATTAAAAAGTAAAAATATTTGTAAATATATGATAAAATTTATCATTGATTCTTTAAAATTTTTTAATGATAACATTGTTGCATCTTTTGAAGGTCAATATTATAAAATGACTAAAGGTTGGCCTATGGGTTTGCCTGTAGTTGCACAAGTTTGCAATTTCGTTTTATCTACATATGAGAGTAGTATTTTAAATATGTGTATTTTTGGAGATATTAAAATTTACAAAAGATATGTGGATGATGTTTTTGTTTGTGGAAATACTAATAGTATAAATTTGCTTATAGAGGAATTAAATAAGTTGAATGGCTTGAAATGGACTATTGAAAAAGAACAGGACAATAAGATTAACTATTTAGATTTAATGATCACAAGAGATAACAGTATATTAAATTATAAACTAATAATTAAGCCACTGCAAAAAAGAGGATATATAAATTGTAAATCAAAAGTACCAATGATGCATAAGATGGCAAGTTTTAAATCTTTTTTGTTTCGGAATGAAAAATTATGTCGTTACCAAAGTGATAAACTGAAAAATATTGAGATATTTGCCAAGGAATTGCTTGATGTTGGTTATAAAATGGAACAAATAAACAATACTTTATGTCAATTTAAAAAAAAATTATTATAATTTAAAAGAAATGAAGATTAATAATAAAAAATGGATATCTATTCCATTTATTTCAAATCCACAAGTAAAATTTTTTAAGGATTTATATAAGAATGTATTTAATGTTTCATTCTATGTTCCAAACAATATTAATAAATTAGTCAATAATTCTAAGGATGTCATACCTGTCAAGCAAAAAAGTAATGTCATATATCAAATTTTTTGTGATTGTATGCTATCATATATAGGTGAATCTAGGTGCAGTATTGAGAAAAGATTGAAGGAACATGAATTGTTATATAAGCGTGTAAAAAATAAAAATAATGGTGATTTAATATCTCCTTCAGTTTTCTTTGATCACGAAAAAACATGTAAATATAAATTTAAATTTAATTTTGAAAATGTGAAAATTCTTCATGAAGAGAGAAACCATAGTAAAAGAAAAATTAAAGAGGCAATTTTTATAAACAGGAATAAAACGCATTTAATAAATCGACAAGCTTCTAACATTAAAATACGAGATTCGTGGAATTTGAATTGATGACGTTTGCTTCCGCTTTTGGTTTTTGAATTTAATGGCAGTTGAGGCAGGTTAGAAAGTAAATGAAAGTACTTCTGCAGATTTAAAGATTATTTGTAATTGTTTGTAAACCATTATATATATATATTAGATTTGGCAACAATTTGGGAAATAAAAAATACATAAATTGCAATGATAGTGCATACAACTATTTACACAGGAAACTTCTATCTGAAAATGCTTTTCACTGATTCGTCATTTCATTTTATGCAATTCTCAATTTTAAACTATAGAATAATAATCAATTTATTTGTAATAAAAATGGCTTAGTCTTTAGTGAATGAATATCAATTTCTACAAAGATTTTATGCATTGCTTATTGTAAATTTTCACAATTAACCTTTAAATATAAAAAGCACCATTATCAGCTATCAGTAGCTCATAGTAGTTTGATTAAAGTTAGAAAATATTATAGAAGTTTATTATAAAACTAATGTCAAATATTTTCATTTCACTCAAATATATCTAGTAATATTTATTTCAATTCTACTTATCCCTCTCTCTGTCTTTACAGGCACATGCACACACACATATGTATATTTATTACCTATCACTTATGTATCAATGAATGATTCTGCCCATATATATATATATATATATATTACATCAAAAGAAATTCCATTACAAAATTTAAACTAAATATTTAGAATCCTTTCTTAATACCAAAGAGATAAAGATGATTAAGAATGGCAATAATAACAGTTGTAATACATAATGTTTATGATTATTTTAAGACCAATCTTGAAAATCGTTTAAAAATTAACAGATCTCAAAAATCATGCAGATTTGAAAAACATTTTACTAAAAAAATATTGTTACTTTGAAAAAAAATATTAAACAAATATTTTACTACTAAATTTTCAATTATATAAGCAATTTTTTATATATAAAAAGAAAACCTGAAAACATTTAAAAAATGACCGTTTACAAAAACTGAATATCCAAAATTTCATTAAATCGTTCAACATTTGAAGATCATAAAAAAACTATAACTATGAAATAGCAAGAGAGGCTAGAGATAAATACAAAAGTTGTAGTAATACAAAATAATACATGGGCATTGAAAGAAAAAAACATTTTAGTAATAAAAAGAAATTACATGAGAAATTAAGTTTTGCAAATACAAACAACTGTTAGTAATAATGCACAAATAGACATCACAGGTTAGAAGATAGCTCACTTGGTTAGAACATTACCTTAAAATTCAACATTCAAGAATCTAAAAGTAGTAGGTTGACACTTACTCTAATATTGTCACTAGTTAGGCTAAAAAAATAGTTCCTATTAATATTCTATCATTTCCACATAAGTTTTTCAGTAAGATTATTACAATTATTTAAATAAAACTTTGAACCCAAAAATAACTAGAAAAAAATACAGACAAAACAAATGAGTATGAGCTGTTACTTCAATGAACACTATAAAAACATTTGAAATATCAAAACATAGACTTAAAGATAGAATATTTATAACAAAATACAGCAGCCTGTTGGATATAATAATAATAAATTATCATTGAGAATATGATTTCACAAAGTGCATTCATTTTAGAAAAAAAAATTGTAGATTAAAATGGAAACTAAATAAATAAAAATAAATAGAGATTAGATAACTCATCTATGTTTTGAAGATGGTATGATTATTTTCACTGAAAATACTTCAAGGCTTGGATATGTTACATGAGTTACCAATGAAATAAAAAAAAGATGGAATATAGATAAAATCCCCCCCTCTCAAAAAAAAAACCCGCCCTAAAGTTATGTTCAAAGGTCTTTTAGAAAACATTAATAATAATAAATTAAAAGTTAATAATTATGCATGTATGAATCGATTTATTAATGTGCTATAAAACATATTGAGTAAAAGAAACTATAAAATTAAAGTTGAATGATATTTTTTTTGGTAGAAATAAATATTAAAATAAAATATGATATTCTTTAAAAAAATAGCTTTTAATAAATATATATTTTACTAATTGTTATTTAGGAATATGAGTCTTGAACATTAAATAGAAAAACTATACAGAGAATTCAGACATTCCAGAGATTAAAAAGTAAAATATATTGGCAATCATACAAAAAATATTATTGCAATGGATCCAAATATAATTTGTCATCACCAGTGCATGAATAGTATGTCCTCTTCCAATTATTCCAAGTTTTTTTGCGCACACACACACACACACACACACACACACACATATATATATATATATATATATATATATATATATATATATATACTAAATTGGAGATTTTTATGGGCTACAGATATAAATGCAATATTTCCAGTTACATACATGTATAAATTATTAAAAACGTATTTAAACCAACATTTTGACAACATACTGGTCATCAATTAGGTAACAAATATAAAATAATTGTAGAGGCACTGTAAACACTGATGTATAATAATAATAAACATTCTATTAATAGAAAATAGAAATAATAATTATGATAAATTATTTAGATTAATGAGGTTTTTTAAAAAAATTCCAAACAGAAAATAATTTGCATGTTTCATCATGTTTGTTGATACAATTTGGCCTTTTAAAGATCTTAATAACTTCTCTGATCTGATAATATTGGAGATTGTCACATCTGGATAGAGTTCTTATATTAGAAAAGTCAATACTTTGATAACTACCTATAGCATAGAAAGATATTGCGGATGATAATGACTAACTGCATAAATATGTTCATTTGTTTTAGAATTGATGTGATGATTACTCATACTTATATAGAAAACTTTACAAATGTTACGTGAAATTTCATAACATTGATGTGCTTCAAGAAGGATTGAGTCTTTAGACTTGGCTATAACACTATTATTTTTTGATGTGGTATATGCTGTATTTATATTATAGTGTCTTAGAATACATCCAATAATGTTGGTAATTACTTTAAAAATTAAAAAATGATATTCTAGTCAGTTTTGATGCTACTTCATTATTAATAAACATTCCAGCTGATAAAGTATTAAATATCATTTGTAAAAAATGTAATTTACAAGTCTATATTATCAAATTATTCTAAATGTTGCCTTTAAAAGTGTTATTTTATTTATAATGTACAATATTATAAACATACTTTTGGTACTCCAATTGGCTCATCAATCCCAGGAGTAATAGCTGATTTATTTATGCAATGTATTGAAACCATAGCTATAAAACTGCACTGAAAATAATTAGATAAGTTGGCACCATGTTCCTCAAGTTTAAGTATACAATTATTTGATTATTTGTTAAGTTCCAGAATGATAGAATGATAATTCTCAAACATTAAATTTGTTAAATAATAGGATTTTAATATGTAAATATTTTAGTAAGACTTATTATTGATTATAGAAGGGAGAGAAAATGGTAGAGGAATCTAAACAAGCTTTTAACTCTCTCTCTCTTCAGTAATTATAATTAATTAGTAGTTTTAATTTAAACTATGAAAATGTACTAAGAAAAAAATAATTTTCTCTTTTTGTAAATTATTTAATAATTATAAGCTTTTAAGATAGATAAAGTTTTATTTTTAATGGAATTTTCAATAAAAAAAAATTCTTTTAGTAAATTTTATTTTTAATTAGTCAATCAAATCAGTGCAATTAATTGATTTTCTTGTTTTCCATTTGTAAGAAATTTTTTAAAATTAGAAATAATTTTATGATGTTAATTGAAGTTCTTGAATTGTTTTCAATGTTTATGATTAAGGAGGAAATATCTGAACAATTGTATTTATAAAAATTTACCTACTTGGTTATAAAATTATCAAATTAGAGACAGATTGTGATTGGTTTGCATTCATGATTATTCTAGAAAACATTATATTATGGGTGTGAATTGGTCATTAGATCCAAGTGTTTGATAAGATGAAATATTCCTTGCCTACATATTGAAGAGAATAGTCAAGTCTTAATCCAAGTGCTAAAAATACAATAGGAAAATAAATTTTTTCTAAGTTGGCTGTTGAAAAGAAAGCAGTAAATTTTTAATCCAGCTGATAGGGAAGAGAAAAGCATAAATCTTTTCTAAGCTATTGCATAGAATATCAGATGTTTTAACCAATCTTTTAGCATACTATGAGTATAGTCATAAAAATGGTCTGTACAATGAAAATCACATGCTAAATTCAGATAAAGGCTAGATATTATCTTCTTTATTGGAATAAAATGCAGAGAAGTTATCCCCTAAAGTAATTTGAAACATTGTCTTCAACCATGAGTATGAGTCTTGAATGCTTTAGTTTCATCTAGAAATTTTCATGAAAAAAAAAACAGATAAAATTTTAATTTTAGCCTGGAAATACTAAACATCATGAAAAAGACAAATTAATCATGTTCATGTATAAAAACCTTCAAGAAGAAAATTCAACTGAAAATTATAATTGGAAAGGACTCTTCAGAAGAGTCAATTGATCATTAAAGATATTTTTTGTGTGTGCACACTGTATTTTTATTAATGGAAATATATATTTTTTATATAAAAGTAATAATTTTTGTAAGGATTGATAATTTTAAATATTTTCACTAAGTTAATGTTTTCAAATTGTGAAACATATTTTTTTAAAAAGTCCAGTCGATTTTCTCTTCAAATTAATAGATTTCAAAAAAAATAATTTTTTGTAAATTTTTTTTTTTTTTAAACGTTTCTCTTTCCATTCATTTTCTCTCCTAAAACTTAACAAAAGATTAATTAAGCTAAATAAAAAAGTGTTGTCTTTGATTTTGAAAATGTTGTTTTTCCAACCCTTTATTATTTTACAAAAAAAAATTAAATTAATTTATGAATAGAAATGAACTGATTAATTATAATTTTTATGAAAATATATTTTTTGATGAAATAAATGTTTAAAATTTCATACTATCATGTAATTTTTTTGTTTATTGTTAGTCACTTGATTATTAAATACTTGTTTTAGAAACATTTTTTAGTCTTCATTTCTTTTTTTTATCAATTCTTGATTCATAAATTGCAGTATATGTGTGACTTTATTTCATAACAGCTTAATGTTTTAGGAGTTTTTTTAAAATGATCCCAATAAAAATATTTATTATAATAGAATAACTCTAGGAATTATTTGTATTTGTAATAAGCTACTTTTTTATTTATCTCTTGCTTACAGTAATAGTTTATAGAATTCTTGCTTTCTGAGATACATTTGTGCATAACAGTTATACAGAGTAGGGATTTATGTTTAATGTTATAGATATCCAGATGATGATAATCCTGGATGGCACAAAATGATATCTTTTAAAGTGCATGCACTGCATTTCATTTTATTTATTACTTCTTTTAAAATTCAGGTTATGGGTGGTTAGTACATTCATGGTACTAAGTGTCCAGAGCATTGATGATGGTTAGAATGTTTAGAATCTCAGAATTACTTGACTTATTATTGTAGTTTGATGTAGTAGCACCTATGTATGTGCATACAGATAATTATTGTTTATATTTCTGTCTTAGGTTGGCAGTGACTAAATAATAGCCTGGTCTATAGTAGACCATTTTCAAATCCAGACACAAGATTGCCTGTTGATTTATTTTTATTGCTGATCATTCATGATGAAGAATGGTTATTACTTTTGTGTAATGTGGTAAACCTATAGTTAGTTCTGTGCTAATCTCTCATGCTCATTCTTTTATATTTCATTTTATATTTTGTTTATTTGGGGATGATGATGGTTTCCCATCTTCACATAATTCAGCCCAAATATCGAGTAATGTTACAAATGACTACCCAATTGTGGAATACCACTGTAACCCCAGATTCTCTCTTATCAACTCTCTATTTTCTATACTGTTATGATATAAAATTCCTGTTTTAAAACCTCTTATTTGACTCAGATACATAGATGATACACTTATCATGAAAAAGACAATTTCTATAATTTTTTACACATATAAACAATAATATATTCTAATATTTAATTTACAATGCAATGGAAACTGATAGGAAACTTGTTTTTCTTGAGGTACTTGTCACCTGAAAAATGAATATTTTTTTTTTTAAATTTTCCAATTTTTAGGGAATCTATGCATGATGATAGATATTTAAAATTGTCATTATATCATCATCCATATCAAATCTTTTCTGTTGCAAAAATTCTTTTCACAAGAGCTATTAACATTCTATCAGATAAATCAAATCTTGAAGAGACAATAAATAATATAAGCAATGTTTTATCAGCTAATGGCTATAAAATAAAACAATATGCTGATCCTTATTTCAAACCCTCAAAAGTCAAAATAAAAACAAATAGAAGAAATAAGTATTAGAATTTGTATTCCTTAAACAAAAGGATCTACTGACAATATTGTGTGTATTCTAAAACATTATACTATAAAGACAAATATACCATTTATCAACAAATGAATAGCATTATAACCAAGCTGAAACACTCAATGGCTCCTGAATCACATGGAATTTATGAAATTCTATGTAACATTGTAAAGCTTCCTATATAAGTATGAGTAATCAGTGCATCAATGCTAAAAAAATGCATATATAAATACAGTTAAAAATACTCATTAGCAGCAGCACTATCTCTCCATGCTATATGTACAGGTGATAGTCTTGACTTTTCTAATATGAGAATACTATCCAGATGTGACACTTTCCAAAAATGCCAATCAGAATATCCATTGAGATTTTTAAAAGGCAAGAATATATGTATGAATGTGATGATTATCTGGCCAAAATACTTTTTCATACATGTTTTCATTATTATAGTTTATTTAGTATTAAACTTAGTAAACAACATTGATTCAATTTTCAAATGATTGTCCACTTAAATGATATCATTTTGGCAATATGGTCTAGAATAAATATTAAAAGTATATAATAATGACATTTTACTACTAATTTTATATATAAATCTGAAAGCAATGCCTCTAAAGAAATATAACTGAACTCTCCAATTTACTTCCAGAGTGTAGAAAAAATAACTCGGAGATACCCTTTTCCCCTTTGGCCCCCTTACTACCTTTCCTTTTAAATTTTTGGTTAATGGTTTAATTTAATGGGTAAAAAAAAAAAAAAAAAAATTAAGTGAAATTTTATTGAAATATGAAATTTTAAATCCTATTATGAATATAGACTGTTTGCTACAAAAGAAACATTACTGATTAAACCTTCTTAAGAGCTTTTAAGTTCACAAGAAACTCTTATTCCATTAAAGGAGAAACATAAAAAAATGCCAAAAGAAGAACTTTGTAAACAGACAGGCATATTAAACATTATAGTTTACCAAACAACTTTAATACATCTGACAATTACAAGTTTAATTCTAAATATATAACAAATGCTGAATTACTTTCTGTCCTGAAAAAAGAATTAAACTTTGACAGAACATCAATTAATATCCCTTTATTTGAAATAATGACAGCATCCAAGGAAGTCTTCAAAATTGCATCTAGAAGAGTGGTAGAATTATATTAGAAAATAAAAATAATATTTGAGAGATATTAACAATCAAACCAAATACCATCTGTTTTGAGAAGAAATTTACTAAATCTTTAAAAATAGATAAATCTATAATTATTCTTTTTGCAGAGAAGAGTTATGTTATAATTATAATGGATATTTAACAAAACTAGAAAACTCTTCATAATATACTAACATAAAAAGATGACAAAAACCCTATACTGGCTACAGAAAACAAAGCTACAAGCATTACTAAAAAAACTTAGAATACATTATAAATTAGGATATAATTAGAATAACATATTATTTCTGCAAAATTCTACATCTTCATGGTAAACTTATAATTCTAAAATGTCATGTTCCTTTGAGACTTAGTGATAATTCTAGAAGATCATCATATCAAGTTAAGATTTCTTCTTCATTGTCTGTTAACAGCGATTCTAAGCACATGTAGATAGACTCAAAATCATGAAAAGTGAACTACATATTTGTAAGCTTTGATATAAAAATTATTTACAATTGTACTCTGTAATGAAACATTATTCACTATAAAAAAATGAAAATATTAGTTTAGACAGTTGGCCTATTATATAGTACTATGGAACTTTTAACATTCTGTATAACAAAAACTAGCTTCTAATGCACCCAGAAGCCCTCCAACCAAATCAAAGGAAGTTAAGAGACTTAATATTTTCACCTCTGATAAGCTAATTTCTGTAGCATTTGAAAGCATAATCTAAATATCACTTTATCTCCAAGTAAAATGTGCTTTACTGCAGAAATTATACATTTTTGTATGATATATGGTGAAGCATTACTATAAACATTTTGGACACACAACTACTCTAATAATATTTGTAATAGAATTAGAATGAGAACCAAAATAACATTCTTAAAGTTTTTAGCCATAGAACTATCTCAGAACAAAAGTAAAACTTTGGTTTACAGAAAAACTGTATACATATATAAACAATCTTTGCATATATATTTCATCATAATAAAAAAAAAACATAAAAATTGAAGTTACAATATTGCTAAGGGATAGAACAAAATACATTTGTTTAGAAATCAGTAACTTCAAAAAAATAGTCTTACATTGGCCATTTATAAGATGTCATTAAAAAAACATAAATGTACAATAAAGTAAACATGAAAAGACAAAAATAATTGCAGATATTATAGTGTATCTATTCAATGAGGATCGCAGACCAAAAAAAATCTACAATCAGCATAATAACAGCAAAGTGTTTTAAAGCCATAGCATGCCATTAGAAATCTTAGCCTCTAAAAATCTAAATTAAAATGTTAAAAAATAAACACTACACAAGTAAAATATCATGTTAATGTGAAATAATATATTTTGGTGAAATCAGTGCTTTCACTGCAAATGATTAAAAAAGGGAAAACAAATATATCTAAATTAACAGAGTATGCATATGCTAATAAAAAAAGTTTAATTGAGACAAAATAATATTGTATAGAGAGAAATAACACAAAAGAAAATTTAAAGAAGCTGTTTTTACTGATAATGCCACTTGATTCCATAAGTTTTAATTTATAATATTTGTAAACGACTCATTAACAAAGATTAAAGAAATCAGGAGGATTCTCGCAAATAAGTATTTAAATATTGGCCTTTACAGAATATCACAGATAGAGCATTGCTTTAAATTCAATATTCACAATCTAATGGTCAGACCAGTGACAACAAAAGAAAGAAAAAAAAACATTCAAACTGTTGTCTTACAATTTAACTAGGTGCTATTATATACATTTAATTGTATTTGAAAGTTTAGATAAAATTTGTTTTTTTAAAGACATTTAATAATTAATGCTAAATGTTGGGAAAAGGCTAGCATAATATAATTACACTCTTACACACACACACACATACACACACACACACATATATATATATAATTGAAATGGAATGGATGTAACTACTTCCCACTGAATTATGTAACATCAACAACTATAAAAAGATTGAATATATATATATGAGAGAGAGAGAGAATGTTGTTTAATTAGCTCATTAAAAATAACAATTGCTTTTCCAACAACCTCCAATGATGAGTAAAAAAAAAGAACAAATTGCCAGATGTAGAAATTTGAAGGTTTATTTGCCACCTAAGAATAAATAGATATCTAAAGAAGAAAATATAATAATATCACTCAGACAAAGTCTATGTAATATAAAAAATTGAATGTATGTAAAAAGTTTAGTTATTTAATAATTAATTCTAAATAATAGGAAAAGTTCATCATATTATAATTACACCTACTCACACACACATATACAATTTGAAACGCAAGTAAGTGCCTCCGTCTGAGTTATGTAACTTCCACAACTATAAAAAGATAGAATAATACCTATATATATATATATATAGAGAGATATTCTAGATAGAATAATACCTATATATATATATATATAGAGAGAGAGAGAGAGAGAGAGAGAGACAAAGAGAATGGTGATTAATAGTTCATTAAAAAGAATAACAGCTTCTCCAATAGCCTCCATGAAGAAATAGCAAAAAAAGAAACAAATTGTCAGGTGTACATGTTTGAAATATTTTATTTGCCAACTAAGAATAAATAGATATCTAAAAAAAAAAAAAGAATAAGAAATGCCATTCAAACTGTTTTCTTGCACATTAACCTATGTGCTGTAAAGAATTGAATGTATTTGAAAAATTTAGATAAAATTTGCTTTGTTAAGCGTTAGTGCCGAGTGGTCAGCCAGCCGCCTTAGAAACAGTTGTCCTGGGTTCGCGAGTTCGCTTCCCGACCGATGCTTTGACACATGAAAAAAAATGATTTTTTTATAGACGTCTAAACATTAGTTTTAAATAATAAAAAAAGTACAGCATAATATGATTACACTCACTCAACACACACACAATATATTTCTCTGTCTCACTGAATTACGTAACATCAACAATTAATTAAATATAAGTGCCTCCCACTGAATTACGTAACGTCAACAATTACTTAAAGATATATATATATATATCTATTCTTTGTATGTGTGCGCATTTATATATAGAGTAAAAGAATGGTGTTTAAATAACTCATTAAAAAGGTCAACTGCTTCACCAACAGCATCTATGAAGAAATGGTAAAAAAAGGAACAAATTATTAGATGATAAAATTTGAATAGTTTTAGTTGCCAATTCATTTACCGGCCAATATTAAGTGTACAGTTGAGTTTCTAGTTATCTAAAAGAAAATCCCTAAGCATGGTAAAACATTTTATATTGCGAACATATGAAACCACGAAACCCGTTATATAAAAATCTACTTGTATATGTGTATATAAATGAATAGTTTACAATAAAGCCTTTTTACATTTTGAAAAGATTTTAAGTCGTATATTTAATCTTACTTGAAAATAATAAAAAAAAGTCAATTTAAATTTAATTAAGTGAAAAATAATTAGGAAGAAGTGAGCGGAAGGAAAGATTTAAATGATCAAATCTGTTAAGTATTTTCAATCGTCTAAAAGAGAATAGTTTTTTTTTTTTTTTTTTTAGAACTAGAAATTTCAGTGACAAATTTAAAGCTAATTAAATTAAAGAAATAATATTACAAATCTTTTCGTTACACAAAACAATTTATTCAATTAAACTTGTTCCGTTATATTATTACTTTAATTTAACATAATGAATGATTGTAATAAAAAGATTTTTTTTTTTTTTTAGAAAAATAAAAATTTGGCTAATAATTAATATACGTCTTAAACAGGTGAACACAGTCTTTTTATGATCAGCTCTCAACTTTTATTGGAAAAAAAAAAAGAAACAACTTTTTTCAATAGTTGGACGTTTAAAGTATATGAACACATAATAAATAATTACATTACATTATTAATTTTAAATCAAATATTTGAGACTTACTGCAGATTAAAATATGCATTTTAATTAACAACACTTAAAATTATTAAAAATAATAATTAATGCTATAAAGCTTTTAAAAATGATTAAACAAATATATAAAAATATGCATCGAATTAGTATCGCAATGAACGACATAATAATCATGAACAATCATTTTCAAAGATAAATTTTTTAAATGCTGTTTTGTTGGCTAAATATTTAATTTACTTTTAAAAGAATTTAATTATTATAAATTTACAATAAAGACAAAATACACGCTATGCTTGTTGAAGAAAAGATGAAGAGGCAATTAATTAAAAAAAAAAACACCTTCATTTTAATCAATCAATAAAAAACAAAATGAATTTGAAAGACGTTTTAATCAGGATGAATCACAAACAAGTATTGATAAAAATGCATTTGATTTTACAAGCATTTCTATAGTGATGAAAGCATTGAATCATTAAAATATAAATCCAATATATTGTCATATTCGGAATAATATTTATTAAAATGCAACCATATTTAATTTACCTAGTGCTGCAAAATATTAAAGAGTAACAGCATGATTAGATTATCTGAGAAACTATAATGATTAACACTAAGAGTGGTATACATAGGTTGATTTCACATCTCCAAACTTTTACAGAAATCTAATGGTAGCCAAGGTAATAAGGAAAGAAAGATTATTTTAAATCATCTAGATTTGGAAATGATATGATTAGTTTTGAAAATAATGTTTCAGAGCTTCATAAAATGTGCAAAATTTATTGGATGAAAGTAAGTAAGTAGAACTAAAGATAAATGTTAAATAAATTAAAATAATGTTTAATGTATATTTTTATAAAAAGAAAATGAATATGAATTGGAAGAAGTTAACTACAATTTCCTTGTCAGATTATTGATACAGAGGAAAACTTGATGGAAGAAATTAGTCTTAGAATTAAACTTGGATGGAGGGGTTTTGACAGAAATAAATCGATAGTAAAAGAAATAGTTGAATGAAAAAAAAAAGATTTGTAAGATATATGTTTAAACAGCTCATATTTATTGGTTGGATATTTGGACAATTAACTAAAGAGCAATTTGGAGACTTTATATCACTCACTAAAGTTTGGAATCATGTATGTTATTAGTAAAAACAAAATCCATGTGTGATAAATAAGTAGGAATCATTGTCTTTATTAAAAAATAAGGAACATAACTGAAGCTGGTTTAGACATATTTCTAAAAGAAATGATAGTAGATTTACAGTTACAATTGTATACAATATTACAAAACATGTAAAACACTTAGAAAGAGACTGTATGTAAGATGAATGAATGATATAAGTACATTTTTGGATATCTTGTTGAGAAGAGAGGCTAAAGATTATAGAAGCTGAATTACAATAGAACAATAATTGTTGAAAATATTGATGATGAAAATAGAGCATAGATAGTTCATTTTTCAATTTATGTGATATTTTTCAATGCTCTGCAGAAAACTTTTTTTTTTTAAATACATCAACTCTATTTCAAATTAACATTCATTAATGTATTTTACACTTTACCTTATCTACCAATGCTCATAAACAACATCACATTTCTTTAAAATGTTTTTGTGATAATAATACTTTGATAATGTAAATTTTAGCAACTTTTCCTATGAAAACTTTGCTGAAATTCACAGATTCAATCCACAGAAGATATGATTTTAAAATAATAAACTATATAATATACCATTTCCAAGATGAACATATTACATTTATGATATTGCTATTAATTTTTAAAAATGTATAGAATCCTTAAATGAAAAATTTCTAATGCCTTAATGTTGCATTAACAGAATGTTTAAGTCAAACTTCACTATAATTAAGTATATAAAACAACAATCTTATATATAACTAATTTGACTGGATATTATTTTCTTATAATAAAATATCTGATATTTTAAATTGTTAAAACTGATAGTAGCACATATGAGTGCACATTACACTTTAACATCTAAACCATTTTTTTTTCTATAGAAAAATACTTAATTTGATTTACGTTCTAAAGCAAATATTTATCCAAGTTAAAATTTACTAAGAATTTTTTTTCCTTTACTGCTTTATAACTGTCTTGAGTTTTTTAAACATAAAATACAAAAAACAAAGTCTTTATATGTTGCATTTAAAACATTAAATATACTGTTTATAATATGTTTTGAAATGGAAAAAAAATAGCATAATCATCAGTGTACTATAATTCCAGAATTCAAAAAGACAAAATTCCTTTTATGGTATTTATTAATAAATTCAAATTTAAAATTTCATCAAATCTTTATGAAGTCTTGATCTCTATTTTATCCAATTTCAAATTGTGATATACCATTTTAAAGAGAGAATTAAGCAACAATGAATGCCAGAATCTCTGTTGATGTCATTCTTATAGTTTTCATGCAATTTAAAAAAGTTAAAATTTTAAAAAATCAGCTGCCATAAGCATATGACATACTGCAACTGAGCAACCCATAATACCTGCATTATGATAACATATATGTATCAAATCCAAATAATAGTTTTTAATTTTATCATTATATAATTGTTGATTATTTTTGAATATATTACTCTAAAACTCTCATTTGCTTCCTATTTTTGCTTCTCTGCAGCACCAGTTTATTGCTCTGCACATGATAACCATTATAACTTATGGAGCTGGTAGGAAACTTAAAATTGAAGAATATAACAAAGATCTTAAATAGCAAAAAAGAATTTATGTAAACTTTAAGAAAGCTGCTACCAACAATATTCCACCCAAGCCATGGATTAACCTCTTGTATATTTCTAGCATATCAATAAAGCTTTGGGAAATTTGTCTGGACAACACTTGAATAGCATTTAGAACATCACCCTCTCTTAAGTATATTCTGAACAATATTACAAACAGAACTCCATTAAAACATGCCCCTCAAATATTTTGTAAAATTTCAGGACCATTTCCAGTATGTCAAGAGGCATACTGCAGGAAGTCTTGGCTAATAGATCTGCAAGAATCACCCAGCACTACTATGTTTGTAACAAGGCAAACAAGACCAGAAACATAAGTCAATTTTACTGAAGCATGAACTTGCTACAGGGCACATATTTTGTTCTTCTATTATATGGAGGGGGATGATTGTAAGAGAAAGTTCAAGGAGGCATTGGTTATTGCAAGAGACTCAAATTTAATCAATAAGAAAGATTCTTGTATCTGTTTGTCAAAAAATGGAACATCTGACTTTTATAATTTACATTTCTCATTGCATATTTTATAAATTGTATAGGCAGACTGCTCCTGGATTTGTTAGTTAATTAATTTTGCACTATGAGTCTGGAGAGAAGTTGCCAAAAGTTAAGTCAGGGTTATTAAATGTGTGTATATATATATATATATATATATATATATATATATATATATATATATATATAAAATAACTATATATATTGAACTGCCCACTTTCTTTATCTATAATAACTAACAATGATGAATAGAAAAAAAAAAGCTAATACTCTACCTTCCTTACTATCCAACCTTTAAAGGTTCTTGATACTCAAGTAAAGTGCAAAATATTATTGGCAGCAAACTACCAATAACATAAACACTCAGCTACTGGACAAATACCAACCAAATAAACACTTTATTTATTTTTAAGGTAAACCCTTTAGGCGCCAGTTAATTACATTTGTAATCAACATGTTTATCTGATCAGCACTAAATCCAGTACCTGAAGCCTCCAGCTAGCTCAATGGATTGTAACTACCTTTTAAGAAAAATAAAATTCTGTCCTCTCTAATAATCCTATCTCAATAATAATGATAATTTACTGAACGAGAAAACATTAACGTCTTTAACAACAAATCCTTACTTTTAAAAAAATATAGTTTCTCTATTCTTTTAATTTTAACTTAATTATTTCTTGTTAATAATTAAATCTCTCCATTCCCATCTTATTAAAATATTGTTCAACATAAATGTGTGTATTCAAAATATAAACGTAAATATTTAAACGACATTTTAAGTATTTCCTTTTCTTAATAAAAAAATACAATCATTTTGCTTTATAAGTTAAATACACATACTCTTTTCATTTTCAATAAATATTGTAATATATTACTATTTTCATTTTAAATAAATAATTAAATACATTATATTACTCTTTTCATTTTTATACAAATATTTTAATAAATTATATTAAATAAAGTATACTTGATATATTAGATTAAGATACACCCATACATACACACAATGTCTTTCAATGTAATTAAATACAGAAGTCAATATCGTTTATACTTCCTAAATATTATTTTGTAATGTTTAAAGTTTTATTTATCACAGTTTATTTTTTAGTTTGAAAGAAAATCAAGAATGAGAGAATAATAAAATCAAAAGTTACCTAGGATTTGGAAAGTTCAAAATGATGTACACAGCACAATGTAGTTTCTCTAAAAAATATTTATTACCAGTTAGCACTAACTTCAAGCAAACCTTCCTTGTCTCTGTGATATTGTACAATTTTCATGGATTTTTCAGCATCGACACTCCAGTATTTTCTTGCTTTACTTGACCATGATGTACCCACCAAACTTCCTGCTGATGTTATCTACAGTGAGGGTTCCAGCCAACTGTACAATATGGTAATTTAACACTGCATCATTTTGGTAGATGTAACAATTTATATAATTGTTATATCTGTAACTTCAAGAAATATTTTTAAATGTTTTTAAAATATTCGAAAATAAATAGAATGTTGAAAGTTTTTTTTTAAAATGTCTTAAGAATGAAAAATTTTTGTAATCTCCAGCATCTATTGTCTCATGAAATTACTGTCCTTTACTTCACTCTGATTGGGCTTCTATTTTTTCTTCAAAATTTTTACCACCACACACACACATTTAATTGTTTTATTATAAAACAAAACGAAATTCTCTTTATTATTACTTTTTTCTTTTATTACAAATTAATCAAAATAATATTAAATCATTTTATTTATAAAATCAATATTTTTTTCTTCTTTAAAATAAAAAAAATCCCACCATCTTTTAAAGTGTTTATTATTTATTTTCTTTAATAGAAAAAAAACCCAACCCTACTCTTTAGTTTTTTAATTTTTCTTTCAACTTTTAACTTTTATTCCCACTTTATTTTTTAAAAAGATGAAATTTATGAGATATTACTATTTATAAATAACACTACCATTCAATAACAATGTACTTTGGTACATTATCTCCATCCCTCCCCTAAACCAAAATATCATTCTGAGCATTTTAGTTTCAAAATCTAATTTATAAATATTATATTACCTCCCACTACTTTATTTAATTACAATTTGTCTTCCTATAACCATGTCATCATATTTATTTACTATACTTTCCATCCCATTATATTTTTATTTTACGATCGATCAGGTGGCTTTTTCTTTCTGCCAAATAAATTGTTCTGCCCATCTCCTCTTCTGTATTAATCTGGAGGCTTGCAAGGTAGTTACTGTAATCCACCTGCATTAAAAATTCTGCCATTTCTTCTACTGATTGTCCATCTTTACTCAACATTAAATGTTGTATATTTGGTGGCATGTTATTTCATAATACTCTGATCTGTTGATCATCCTACATAGGAAATGCTGTTAATGCTTTGAGCTTTGATATTTGCCAGTAAAAGAACTGCACATGGGTTTCTCCCCGAGCATTCAAATATCTTTCCTGGGATATTTTATACACGATCTCATCTTGACTGGCTTCGTTCCAAAATGCTCTTAGCAACGAATGTCTATATTCTGCAAACATCCACAGTTTATCGCCTAAGGTATGCCACCAATCACATGCTGTCTCTTGGAGGTAACTACTTGCCACTGCAACTTTATTCTCCTATGGCAAATTTTTAAAATGAAACAAATTACTTAAGCTCTCTAAATGTTTCAACATGTTTTCTCCAACTTCCACTTTAAATACTGAAACAGTAAATTGTTTTTCCATAAATTTACCCATCCGTACATCTTGCCCTTCATTAAAACTGAAATTCTCACATTTTTGTTCTATCTGTTTTACTTTCTGCCCTATTTCTTTCATTACACTATTATATATCTCTTTCAATTCAGCCTTTATATCCTCCTTGCTCTCTATTATTTTCTCAGAATTTCCTTAATTCCTTGTCATTACTTTCTTTCGTGCTCTCTATTTTTAGTTTCACTATTTCCTGTTGCACCATTCTCCTGCTATTTACTAATTCCTGACATATCCCTTCTACTTGCACTACTCTTGCTTCTAACTGATTCACTTCCCCACTGTTTAACTCCTCCCTCACTTCTTCCATGTCTCCTTTTAATTCTAAAATCTCAGACTTATCTTTATCTACATCTTTCCTCATTACTTCTACCACTTACTGGCTTACATCCATTCATCCCATTAATTCTTGTCTCATTTCTTTCATCTCTGTCCTAAGCTCACTAACTTCCTGCTTCATTATTTGATGATTTCGATTAATATCTTCACACATTTCTTTCATCATATTCATTAACATTTGAAATGCACTTTCTTCTACTATATGTGGATTTTTAAAGAATATCGGGCTTACTTCTAACATTGCCTCTCCGTCACTTCTGCTTTCTTCCATTTTATCACTGACCTATCTACCTTTATTTAAATATAAAAATTTTCTATTTCAAAATGTATGTACAATCAACCTTAACCCTCTTAGTTCTACTTCCTCACTTCTTATTAGTCTATCTTCATTCATCCGATGTGTCTTCTTATTTTTTTTTCTTAAAGTTATGCTTCCACATTATATAATGTCATACAAAAATCACTTTTATTAGTTATGCTAATCTGACCGGTTCTAAAAAAATACAAATACACTACTACCATAATTACTAACCTCTCTCTCACTAATTATCGCCTTTATTATTAATGGCCAACTTTGACCACACCATCTAGAAAACATCTAACTACAGCTTATGTTATTCCTACATTTGAAACAACCAGTTTCAGGCCATGTTGATGTGCTAAAGGAACATCCAACTACAGCTTATGTTGGTCCTACCATTTGCAATGACTAGTTTCAGGCCTGTTAATGCACCACATAAATGTCCAACTACAACTAACGTTGGTCCTACGTTCAATGCAAGAAATGACCGTCCAAATACAACTTATGTCAGTCCTACCAATTTAAACAACTAGTTTGAGGCCACGTTAATGTGCCAAATAAACATACAACTACAACTTACATTGGTCCTATGTTAATATGCCAAATGTCTGTCCAACTACCACTTATGTCAGTTCTACCACTTGAAATGTCTAGTTTCGGACCACATTGGCGGGCCAAAATAAACTGACCACCTTCTTTATCTACAATAATTAACAATGACAAATAGAAAAAAAACTAATACTCTATCTTCCTTACTATCCAAACTTTAAAGGTGCTTGGTCCTCAGGTAAAGTGCAAAATATCATTGGCAGCAAACTACCAATAACATAAACACTTGGCTACTGGACAAATACCAACCAAATAAACACTTTATTTATTTTTAAGGTAAACCCTTTAGGTGCCAGTTAATTACCTTTGTAATCAACATGTTTATCTGATCAGCATTAAATCCAGTACCTAAATCCTCCAGCTAGATCAACGGATTGTAACTACCTTTTAAGAAAAATAAAACTCTGTCCTCTCTAATAATCCTATCTCAATAATAATGATAATTTACTGAATGAGAAAACATTAACATCTTTAACAACAAATCCTTACTTTTAAAAAATATAGTTTCTCTATGCTTTTAATTTTAACTTAATTATTTCTTGTTAATAATTAAATCTCTCCATTCCCATCTTATTAAAATATTGTTCAACATAAATGTGTGTATTCAAAATATAAACGTAAATATTTAAATGACATTTTAAGTATTTCCTTTTCTTAAGAAAAAAAAAAAAAAAACAATCATTTTGCTTTATAAGTTAAACACACATACTTTTTCATTTTAAATAAATATTTTAATATATTATATTACTCTTTTCATTTTAAATAAATAATTAAATACATTATATTACTATTTTCATTTTTATACAAATATTTTAATAAATTATATTAAATAAAGTATACTTGACATATTAGATTAAGATACACCCATATGTACACACAATGTCTTTAAATATAATTAAATACAGAAGCCGATATCGTTTATACTTCCTAAATATTATTTTGTAAAGTTTAAAGTTTTATTTATCACAGTTTATTTTTTATTTTGAAAGGAAATCAAGAATGAGAGAATACTAAAATCAAAAGTTATCTAGGATTTGGAAAGTTAAAAATGACGTACACAGCACAATGTAATTTCTCTAAAAATTATTTATTACCAGTTAGCACTAACTTCAAGCAAACCTTCCTTGACTCTGTGATATGGTACAACTTTTGTAGATTTGTCAGCATTGACACTCTGGTATTTTCTTGCTTTACTTGACAATGATTTACCCACCGAACTTCCTGCTGATGTTATCCACAGTGATGGTTCCAGCTGACTGTACAATATGGTAATTTAACACTGCATCATTTTGGTAAACATAACAATTTATATAACTGTTATATTTGTAACTTCAAGAAATATTTTAAAATGTTTTTAAAATATTCGAAAATAAATGGAATGTTGAATTTTTTTTTTTAAAACATCTTAACAATGGAAAATTTTTGTTATCTCCAGTGTCTATTGTCTTGTGAAATTAATGTCCTTTACTTCACTCTGATTGGGCTTCTATTTTTTCTTCAAAACTTTTACACATACACACACACATTTAATTGTTTTATTATAAAACAAAATGAAATTCTCTTTATTATTATTTTTTTCTTTTATTACAAACTAATCAAAATAATATTAAATCATTTTATTTATAAAATCAATATTTTTTTCTTCTTTAAAATAAAAAAAATCCCACCCACTTTTAAAGCATTTATTATTTATTTTCTTTAATACCCCCCCCCATCCTACTCTTTAGTTTTTTTAATTTTTCATTCAACTTTTAACTTTTATTCCCACTTTATTTTTTAAAAAGATGAAATTTATGAGATATTAATATTTTTAAATAACACTACCATTCAATAACAATGTACTTTGGTACAATATATATATATATATATATATATATATATAGTAACAAGATTCCATATGGCCTTTTTATTACCTCAGTTGTAACAATTTCCTGATGGGGATGCTGCAGGAAGAAACTATCGACTGGTGTTCCCCAATATGGATATTAACCCCTCCTACAACAATATTTCCTGCCCATCAGAGGATGTAGTACCATAGATACTGAAAGCATCTAGACATTTCTATGTTTAGTTTTCCAAACCATGCCACTAGAGTTCCTTCTCACTACAACCTGACTTACCTGGGTCTAGTTATGCCAGATGTAACTCAGGAGCCATGAGATTCTCATGAACAAGTGCACTGAATTATGAGTGATACAATAAAAACAGAAATGATGAGTGCTGCAATAAAAAATAGAATTGAACAAGTCTAAAATTAATTTTAAGTAACAATAATTTTATTTAACAACAAGTTTAAATAAATGTCCATCAAAGGAAATATATTTCATCGACAATCCCTTGTATAGTTTACATTTCCAATCATTTAGCCAGCTCATAGAGAGGAGTGTGATATATTAAGACATCAGAGAAAATAATGAAGACAACTGATAGCACTTAATTCAGAGTTCCACTTAATTTTGATTTGTATTACTTTAGGTGGTACTCACATGTAATGTGGTTTAAATTATTCATGTATGAAGATATCCTTTACCAACATAATAATGAAGATAATTAATAGCATTGTATCTAATTCAGTGTTCCACTTAAATTTGATTTGTGGTATTTTAGATAGTAGTCACATGTAATGTAGTTTAAATTATTTGTATATGAAGATATCCTTTACAGATATAATATTGAAGATAACTAATAGATTGTATTTATTAGCCAGTAAGAGTTATGTGTAATAGCTCCATATTTCTTACTCTTCTAGGTATACTTATTTGTATATTAGTAATATAAATTGTTACAAGTAATCATATTTAGTTTTTCTTAATTCAAATATATCTGCAGATGAGAAGTCAATCCTTATTAAAAATGCCTTTTCATTATAAATATTTTTTTATATTTATCATTAATGAAATGTATTTGCACATAATGATATTGTTTTTTTTAAATTTCTATAAACATGTATAAGTATTGAATAATATACCCTTTGATTATTGACATTTAAGACATCTAGCATTTACAATTTATTATCAACAAAACATATTTTTATGCAGCTATTTTTATTAATAATTTTTTTTATTTATAATAAAGATGATTTGTTTATTTAAAAAAAACATATAATTTTAGTTTCATTTATAATAAACATATTTTGATATAGCTACATTTATTCATAATTTTAGTTTAAGAAAGATGTTTTGTCATGCTTTTATATACACATAAATAGTGAATATTTTATAAAATTGTTACCTTCATTTTTTTATATCCAGTCTGTTCCATCAAAAAGGGTTCGTTTTATTTAAGCTGAATGGCATTGTTTACTTTCCATAATGTTTACCCCGGCAAATCTTGGATGACCATGGCTTTTGAAATGGAGAGAAAAAAGCTGTTACTGTTAGCTTTCCATCATTATGGTTTCCTTAATAATGTTTTCTTTTTCCATTATTAACAGTGGCTATAAATATTATATTTCCAGGTTTCTTAACACTTAGGTAAAAATTTTAATCTATTCACTCTTCACTTATCTTTATTTTGTGAACTTCTTTTTAAAATCTCTTTCAAAATCTTTTCACAGTCTTTTTTCCAAATCTATTTTAAAAATAAATCTAATCTGCCTCTGAACTTCCAACTTGACTATTTATATTCTGATCTTCGGATTGATTAAGAAGCTCAGCCCATGTATCTTAGTTGTCCTACCACTTTCAATTAAGCCTGAGTGCTTTTCTCTTCCAAGAATTGGACAATATTTTTCACAGGACAGATAATCAACTAGTTGGATTAATTCATGTTTTCCAATTTATTAAGACTGCCTCAAGCTATTATCACACTTTATTCGCAAACATTGTTCCAAAAATTTAAAATGAAATAATAAAAAAAATGCCAGCTTTAAATAAATACGAGTGATATATTTAGATTATATCATAATTTAAAACTATAAAATCAATAATGATTTATCTTTATTATTTTCTTTTCTCAATTATAGAAAAAAATGATTTTCTTGTAAAGTCATAAACAAAACTTGTTTACTATATTTTTGTAGAAAAAATATAAGATCGACTTTTTTATATACATCTGCGATTTTTTAAGGTGGGGGGGGGTAAATTGGTTTTTAGAATACATACACATGTCAAACAGCTTGCTTGTTTCATTACCCCCATTAAATTTTGGGTTGAAATTGCCTGGATGTACGATTTTATTCCATATAATAAAACACATCATTTCTCATTACTGCATTTTCTTTGGTTTTAGGTTTGCTGATGAAATGGGTAAGATGAGCTGGAAAAGTGAATACATGAATTGTAGTCTCCAATGTTAGAGTGAGTATATGGTCAAGCACAAACTACCAGTACACACTGCCCCATGATGTCACTAGAAAATATCTCATTTCTCATTTTTAAGCACTACCTCTCTTGTACCTAGAAGGATCATCCACAAAGAGTAGGAGCCAGTAAAAACAATTTGGCACTCAGCCAACCCTGCTCAATTTCTGTGAGTCTTAAGGGCTTATACATTTGGTCTAGTCATGAGACCAAGGTCTATACATGAGGCCTATATATACATACTGCTGGACTACTCTCAAAGCTCAACATCCAGGTCTGGATAGTGCCAAGCATATACTTTGGAGCATCATAAACTTAATGCATCCAAGCATCCCTGCTCAATCATCCACCCATCTCAACATGAAAAACACAAATTCATGCATCACTACATCCCATTCACAAACTTCTTCCATCAGCTATCTCTATTTTATTGTTCTGCATTGTAACTACAACCTAGCTTGGGAGACTGATAATCATGATCAGTTTTCCTGTCACATCTTTCTTAATTTTGAGGTGATGAACTTCTATTTTGTTTTATTTGGGGGATTTTTCAGGCCATACATCATCACAGTGGCTTGCATTTTTAGCCACACCTTTATGCAAGTTATCATCACTATTTGATATCCTAATTATATGGGTTTGGTATGGGCTGTGCATATTGCCTGTTGAATATCTTCTTTGCCTTTTCCATTGTGGTATACCATTTCTTTGGTGGTGATACCATGGTGGTGGGTCATAGTTGTTATAATTTCGAGGAGGCATTTTTTTGTATCTGATGGATCCTATTCTAGGCCCATCATATCTTCTATAGGGAGGTTTGTTTTGTGGTTGCTTTGCTCCTCCTTCTTTGGTTGCTGATGCACTGCAGCTATCATAAGCTGTTAATAGTTCAGCAACCTGCTGAATAGATCGATGATCAGTCCCAATTAGCATTATTTTTATGTAACTTGTGAAGCTGTGCCATATCAATATAACAATCTGGAGTTCATATAGTGGGGCAGATGTTGAGGTTCTTAACCTGGCCACCTGTCTTCTAAAAAAGGGTGTATAAGGCTCTTCAGGTGGACATTTCTCCTGGGACACCTTATATTTAATTCCCATCTGATAATTGTCACTTCAGAAACAGTTCATTAGATCTTTAAAATCATAAAAATTTGTAGGTTGGGTGAACAGTGAATCCCACCATGCTTGTGCTGCACCTTGGAGATGACTACACACTATTGCCAGTTGTGCCTCTTCTGTCAATACATTAATACTAAAGTATCTCTCCAAATTTTTTATATATTCTATAGATGTTTCATTAAAGCTCCCTGAAAAATTTCTGATTTTTTAAAATTGATTTACAATTCCAGACATCTGGTTAGTTATAGGGACATCATGACTAACTTGATAATTCTTTTTTTTTTACTTTCTTTTGAGACTGTTTTGTCATTCCTTGTTTAGGCAATGTATTGCTGTTCTCATTTCTATCTCTTTCATCTGGGTGGTCAATATATCCACCTTCTCCTGCATGGATTCTTGAATTCTTATTATTTTTGTATCCATGGCCTCACATATCTGTGTCATTTTAACTTCTTGCTCTATTAATGAGTCTTTTACTTCCTCCATCATTTCCTTTTTAATTTTTAATATTTTGTTAGTCATTTCTTTTATTAACTGGTTGAACTTTTCATTTTGGCTTTCGGTTATTTCTCTGATTTGTTTTTTTTAATTCTCTTTTGTCTTCTTCTCTCTGTTCTTTTTTATCTTCGTCTCTTTTCTTGTTGTCTTCCTCTCTCTGTTCATCTCTTTTCTTGTTGTCTTTTTCTCTGTGTTCACTATGTTCTTGTTTCTCTTCCTCTCTTTTCTTGTTGTCTTCTTCTTTTTTTATCTTTTTTCTTGTTGTCTTCATTTCTCTGTTCCTGTCTTTTCTTGTTATCTTCTTCTCTCTCTTCCTCTCTTTTATTGTTATCTTCTTCTCTCTGTTCTCTCTGTTCTTTGTTATTTTCTTTTATCATTTCCATTAACTGGGCTAACATGGACGTCTCTCCTGTTCTCTGTGAATGCTTTCGATCATCTGCTTTGTCTTCTTGTTTATCTTCTTTCTCAGGAAGATTCACTATACTTTCTGTATTCATCATCTTTTTTGCTTTTGATCTGGTTATCATCAATATTTTTAAAAAAATTTATTTGTACTTTTTTATTTCAATTTTGATAAGCTTCTCTCTCCATTCATACCATGATTTAACCCAAGTCTTTGTTATGCCTGTTTTATTCTTTATCTACCATTTATGCCATTTATTTTGTTTTTTTCACATCTTTTTGAATAAATCACATCACTGCATCATATGCACTGCTCATATCACAGAATCATGATCTGCTTATGCCTATAGATAGGCCAGCAAGATAAGGCCCCATGTTGGGTGCTAGGTGTAACCGGACCCTTACAACCATTTTATTACCTTAGTTGTAACAATTTCTTGATGGGCATGCTGCAGGAAGGAACTATCAACTGGTGTTTCCCAATACAGATATTAACCCCTCCTACAACAATATTTCCTGCTCATCAGAGGATGTAGTACCATAGATTCTGAAAGCATCTAGACATTTCTATGTTTGGATTTCCAAACAGCACCACTAGAGTTCCATCTCACTACAACCTGACTTACCTAGGTCTAGTTATGCCAGACATAGCTCAGGAGGCATAAGATTCTCATGAACAAGTGCACTGAATGATGATTGATGCAATAAAAACAAAAAAAATAGAATTGAACAACTGGATAACTAAAATTAATTTTAAGTAACAATAATTTTATTTAACAACAAGTTTAAAAAAATGTCCATCAAATGAAATATATTTCATGGACAATCCCTTGTATAGTTTACATCTCCAATCATTTAGCCAGCTCACAGAGAGGAGTGTGATATATTAAGACAACAGAGATAATAATGAAGACAACTGATAGCACTTAATTCAAAGTTCCACTTAATTTTGATTTGTATTATTTTAGGTAGTAGTCACATGTAATGTGGTTTAAATTATTCATGTGTGAAGATATCTTTTACCGACATAATAATGAAGAAAACTAATAGCATTGTATTTAATTCAGAGTTCCATTTAAATTTGATTTGTAGTATTTTAGATAGTAGTCACATGTAATGTGGTTTAATTATTCGTATATGAAGATATCCTTTACATATATAATAATGAAGATAACTAATAGCATTGTATTTATTAGCCAGTTAGAGTTATATGTAATAGCTCCATATTTCTTACTCTTCTAGGTATACTTATTTGTATATTAGTAATATAAATCATTACAAGTAAGTGTGTTTAGTTTTTCTTAATTTAAATATATCTGCAGATGAGAAGTCAATCCTTATTAAAAATGCCTTAAATTATAGATATTTTTTTTATATTTATCATTAATGAAATGTATTTTCACATAAATCATTATAAGAAAAATATTTTTTTTTATTTCTACAAACACGTTTAAGTATTGAATAAAATACCTTTTGATTATTGACATTTAAGACATCTAGCATTTACAATTTATTATCAACAAAACATATTTTTACACAGCTATTTTTATTAACAATTTTTTTTATTTATAATAAAGATGTTTTGTTTGTCTTTAAAAAAAACATTTAATTTTAGTTTCATTTATAATAAACATATTTTCATATATCTACCTTTATTCATAATTTTAGTTTAAGAAAGACGTTTTGTGTTGTTTTTATATAGACATAAATATTAATTATTTTATAAAATTGTTACCTTCATTTTTTTATATCCAGTCTGTTCCATCAAAAAAGGTTCATTTTATTTAAGCTGAATGGCATTGTTTACTTTCCATGATGTTTACCTGGGCAAATCTTGGAGAACCATGACTTTTGGAATGGAGAGAAAAAGCTGTTACTGTTAGCTTTCCATCGTTATGGTTTCCTTAATAATGTTTTCTTTTTACATTATTAACAGTGGCTATAAATATTATATTTCTAGGTTTCTTAACACTTAGGTGAAAATTTTAATCTATTGACTCTTCACTTTTCTTTAGTTTGTGAACTCCTTTTTAGAATCTCTTTCAAAATATATTCACAGTCTCTTTTCCAAATCTACTTTAAAAATAAATCTAATCTGCCTCTGAACTTCCAACTTGACTATTTATATTCTGCTCTTTGGATTGATTAAGTAGCTCAGCCCATGTATCTTAGTTGTCCCATCACTTTAATTTAAGCCCTAGGCTTTTCTCTTTCAAGGATTGGACAATATTTTTCGCGGAAGAGATAATGAACTAGAAGGATTAATTCATGTTTTCTGATTTATTAAGACTGCCTCAAGCTATTATCACACTTTATTCGAAAACATTGTTCCAAAAATTAAAAATGTATTAATAAAAAAAAATGCTAGCTTTAAATAAATACGAGTGATATATTTAAATTATATTGTAATTTAAACTATAAAATCAATAATGATTTATCTTTATTATTTTCTTTTCTCAATTATAGAAAATAATGATTGTCTTGTAAAGTTATAAACTAAACTTGTTTGCTATATTTTTCTAGAAAAAATATAAGATCGACTTTTTATACATCTGCTGTTTTTTAAGGTGGGGGAAGGATAAAATAGTTTTTAGTATACATACACATGTGAAACAGTGTGTTTGTTTCATATATATATATATATATATATATATATATATATATATATATATATATATATATATATATATATATATATATATATATATATATATATATATATTGAACTGCCCCCCCAAAAACCTTCCTCCTTTAATAAGAATAAAGAATATTTAAATACTTTCATATTTTCCTGATTAACAAACTTTTCTATCTCTGAAGGTTTCTGGTCCCTCAGGTGGAGTGATCAATATCATTGGTAGTAAGCCACCAATAACATAAACATTCATCTACTAAATTAAAACACTGATCTACCAAACACTTTATTTGTTTTAAGGATATCCATTTAGGCACCAGTTAAGCATGGAGTAATTAACAGGTCTGCTCAACCATCAATGAATCTAGTACCTCTTATTCCAGCTAGCTCATCGAATTGTAGCTGTCTTAGAAATATGTTCCCATTCTAAATTCTCTTTCTTAATATTAAAAACAAATTTTACTTACCACACAATAAAACATTTGCATCATTCAAAATCCTTATTTCAAAAGATACTCCCTATTCTTTTATCTTCAACGTAAATCACTTCTTAATAATGACTAAATATTTCAATCCCTGCTCTATTTCCATAAATTAAATGTATTATTTTATAATAAAGGTATATGTTCCTTCTATATTTCAATAGCACTTTGAATTTTGCTCTTTTTTCTAAAATGAACATTTTATCTTATATTAAAAGCATATGATCATTCTAGTAATAAATATTTCAATACAAACTTAACCCCCACTCTCTTTCCTAACCTAATTGCTTTGTCTCATAATACAACCATGCACACACTTTTCAGTTAAATAAATATTTTAATACCATTGACTAAATTAAAATACAAAACATATTTAATTAAAATTCGCACACACACACAATTATAATTTTGCATAAAAGTTGGACAGCTAATATAATTTATACCCTGAAGATAATAGTTCATGAGAAGTTAAAAGTTAAAAGTTTTTTTTGTTTTATTTACTTATCTACCACAGCTTATAAACCAAGAATTGGAGAATAAGAAAATGAAATGTTTCTTAGGATTTGAATTTGATTTGATGCAGGTATGACAAAATGTAGCTTCTGTAATTTGTTGTTTCCAACCAGTTGGCATTAATTCCTCGTAGATCTTTTCTTAATTTGTGATATTATATGAACTCTCATGAATCTTGGCATGACCACTTCATGGTTCCTTAAAATTCACATGAACATGGTTTGTCCTTTGAACTATCTGCTGGTGGTGCTGCATAGCAGGTTCAGGCTGGTGCATGATGCAATGAGTTCAGCAACACATTATTCTCTTCTAATAGTGGGTTCTGTAATTTTTTGGGATCAATCAATTTATTGTAGTGTTTATTTCCTATTAATAATTTTTGATCCTATTTATTTCCAATCAAATTTATTTCTAATTTAATTAATAAAATATTTTTTTTTATTATATTATTATTATATGTTATATATTCTCTTATTTTATATCTATTTTTATAACAATACAAAGTTCTCCTTTTTGTACCCGGTGCTTCTTATCTTGCAAATCCAATGTTCATTCTATTTTGCTCCGATTGGACTTCTGTTTCTTTTATTTAAAGTCTCTGATCCTTTGCATTGGTCATTAGTTAAAGTGAATAGTAATATTTAGTTTCTTTGCTAATTTTCCCTTAGTCATTTAATTAGATTTCTTTTTGTTTTACTACATTAGCTCTCCATTGTCTTTTAAAATTCCTTTCCTTTTTTCAAAATCTATTTATCCATGCACACATTGAATCTTTTTATTATAAGACAAAACAAACTTCCTTTTTTAGTTTTATTACAAATTAATTAAAAGTAATATTAAATCATTTTTATTTTAATTTCCCCCCTTTTTTTATTTAACAATAAACCCCCCTCTACCCTAATCTTTTGTTCTTAATTTTCTTTTTCTTCCAACTTTTAAAACTATTATTTCCTTTAATTTTTTTTGTTTAATTTCGTTTATTTTAAAAAAAAAACAAATTTCCTAAGTATTTTTACTCTTAAAACACTCTGTAATGATGTACTTCGGTACTATATATATATATATATATATATATAAGATCAATAGATGGAGCTTTACCAAGACCTCCAAACAAGCATATTTGTTTACATCAAAGTCAGAGTCAATATTCACTGTCTCTTTCATTTTGCTCCACTCTCAAATCAGCTGATTTTAAGCTGATTTGCTCTCATAAGCAAATCAGCTTGAAATTAGCTGATCTGAGGGTGGAGCAAAATGAAAGAGACAGTGAATATTGACTCTGACGTTTATGTAAACAAATACGCTTGTTTGGAGGTCTTGGTAAAGCTCCATCTATTGATCATTAATACAAGCGATAGCAGGTTTTTACGTATATAAAACTTGTTTTGTTTTTTTCACACACATATATATATATATAACTGAATATTTGTAAATACAATAACTAAATAATTAAATTTTTTTATCCACTTAGGAGAACTTTCAATTATCCCAGTAATCTTTCTCAACTAAAGCTTTGAAAGGCTAACTTTCCCACAATTCCATGATCTTAATGTTTGCTGCTTTCCTGTTAATTAAGTCATGTTTATATTTGTATATTAGTATATCTTCCTTTATTTTTCTTTTATTGTTATCTTTTTTCAATTTGCAATATTTTTACATTATTAAAATTGAAGTCAAAACCATAAATACATGATTTATTATGGTCTTAAAAACAGATACCGAAATATTATTATTTACCATGCAATTTTGTTCCAATTTCTGAACTTGTTTTAATAATAGCAAGTGTTCTTTAGTTTTTTTTCCAGTGCACATCTAGATTCACCTATATATACACTGCCACACCTACATATCCATTTATAAATGACACAATTTTTATTTATAAATGAGGTTTTATCTTTGGAGTTATGTATTAATTTGTTTAATGTAGGAGGGACTGATATCCATATTTTTTATTAGCATGAGAATCAATATTATTATTTAAATTTTTATTCTTATATTTTGTATTAAAATCTCTAATAATATTATATATATGATAATAATTGTAGCCAACATTTAATAATTCATTAGAATATATTTCAATAATTTTGCCTTTATCTGATGATGATTTGCAAATATTATTTTTCTCAATAAGAAGAACTTTAAACCTGCCATTTTGTGTGATTTTGGCACTTTTGATTTATATGGAATATAACCTTTTTTACTATTGGTTTAATGGTCATACAGTTATCCAGAAAGCATTAATTTCTAGTTATTTTAAGATAAACAAACTGAATGCACATTAAATATTCATGTGTTTTTATCAATCTTAGGCTTTTTAAACCATTTACTTCTTTAAACAACTCATTAATTGTATTTGGTTTACCACATTCAAATACATCATCAACTTACTGATAATATACAGTAATGTTTTTTGACAATATTCCTTTTTCAAAATATTTCCTTTGTATATAGAAATTATAAAATTACATATTTGAGCAACAGTAGGTAAACTGATGGGCCAACCATTGCTAATTTTATAAAAATCCTTCATAAAAACTGCATAAATATTTTTATTGATAAAATTTAATGTTTCAGTTATAAATTTTATTATTTTCATGTTAACATTTTTTAAACATAATGCATTGGAAATAATTTCAATAGATGCCAATTGATCAAATGATCCAAACATTTCACTAACATCTAGAGTACATATAACATCATTAACATCAATCTTAACATTACAGATTTTATTAACAAAATAAAATGAAGAACATATTGTATATTTACCAAAAGTAATAATTTTTTGTAGCATTTTCTCAATTAAACAACACATTTCATAATAAGATGCCCCTCAATCAACCATTAAATGTAATGGTTCATTTTTTTTATACAGTTTTATATTTGGAAAAAATCTTAAGACATATTGCAGCAGAAGTGTAAATTTTATAATAAGTACTATTATCAATCACTTTATTTTTGACTTTTTAAAAATGTTATTAATAAATTGAATACCTAAATTTTGTAAATTAACTTTATCAACTTTCATAAAGTTAAGATTCTTCATTTGAGTAATTATGTTGTCTTCATAATGAGATTTTAATAATAAACACATTCTAAGGCCCTTGTCTTTTTTTATACAAATTAAATTATTTTCAGAGGTAAATTTTTTACATTTATATATTTGTATGTTCCAATAACAATTCGTTTTATAATTGAACTTTTTTTTTACTTTTTTTACTAAATCTTTACATTTTTAAATCTTAAAATAACTAGAAATCAATGAATGCTGGATTACTGTATGATCATTAAACCATTAGTAAAAAGAGATTATATTCCATATAAATCAACAGTCCCAATGCCACACAAAACAGCAGGTTTGAAGTTTTTCTTATTTAGAAATAATAGTCTTTGCAAATATTCATTGGATAAAGACAAAAATCTTGAAATATATTCGAATGAATTGTTAAATGTTGGCTACAATTATAATCATATATAAATTAAAAAAGCATATGAAACACTTGAATGAGAAGCCATATTTCTTAATCGTATCCAAATATTAAGCTGACTGCCCTCACACTATATACATGTGGTATGTAGATGATATATTCATTTTAGCCAACCAACACATTATAAATAGTATCATACAAGATTTATCACAAAACACTAATCTAACTATCAATTCCACAACAGAAGATGCTTTTCAAAGTCTAAATTACCTTGACCTTCAGCTAATACAGGATGAGAGAACAATAAATTACTCAATGATAATAAAGCCCTTTGAAATCAGAGGTTTTATATACCCACACTCCAATTCACCAAGCTGTCACAAATTTGCAGGCCTCCAAACATTTTTATACAGAAATATGCAACTGTGCAAGTTTGAAGCAGATAGAAAGAATAATATACATCTCTACACCAAAGATCTACTACAAGCAGGCTACAAAGTCAACACTGGTAATCATAAAATTAAACAATTTTATAAGAAAATTGTAGACAATAAAAACAATACTAAAATTCCATATATCACTATTCCACACATACCTAAAATCTCCCACCAATTAATTAAGGTTTTGTCCTATAAATTTAAAATTAGTTTTCATACACCCCCAGGCACTAATCGTCTAATCAAAAAATCTAAAGATAAAATCAAACCTTCTCAGACCCCCCATGTTGTTTACAGCATATCATGCCCACAACCCAGTTGCCAGGCCATTTATTTTGGGGAAACCAAAATAGGCAAAATCAACAGGACAGCACAACATAGATACACCTATAACAGAGCAAAAAAAATAACAATAACTCATCAACATTTTTAGAACATTCCAAGAAGACAGGACATGTGTTTGATCCCTCCTACCCCAAAATAGTTGGCATTGAGAAAAATGACATCAAGCAGAAAATCAGAGAAGCATACTTCATTAATGGCAATAATAACACTATCAATAGACAGGATACCTGCTTTGACATCTCCAAACACTGGACTATCTAGCTCATTTGCATATGTTTTGCATACTGCTTTGTTTCCTTGCCCTATTTTCTCATTCTGCATCTCACATTACCACTATGAATATGAGGCAAATGGCCTTGAAAGCGCTTAGCATATAATAATTTTTGGAATCTTTATTGCTTCTCGTTCAAGTGTTTCATACACTTTTTAATTTGTATATTAAATTATTGAGATAGAAGTTTAAAATCCTTAATATTTTATAATCATATATGTAATGATATTAGAGATTATAATACAAAGTATAAGAATAAAAATTTTAATAAAATATTGATTCTCCTGCTAATAAAAAAATATGGATATCAATCCTATATATTTCAAATGATAAAGTAAATTTTATAAAGAAAATTTATAAAGGTATATGTGATATAGCATTTTACACACTTCCTATATTAAACAAATTAATAAATTACTCCGAAGATAAAACCTCATTTATAAATAAATATTGTGTCATTTATAAATGAATATGTAGGTGCAGCAGTGGATATATAGGTGAATATAGATCTACATTGGTAAAAAGAACTAAAGAACCTTTGCTATTATTAAATCAAGTTCAGAAATCGAAACAAAATTGCATAGTAGAAAATAATATTTCAGCATCTCTTTTTTACGACCATAATAAATCATGTATTTATGGTTTTGACTTCAATTTTAATAATGTAAAATATTGCAAATTGAAAAAAATAAAAAAAATAAAATAAAGGAAGCTATGCTAATATACACATATAATCATGACTTAATTAATAGGCAAGCAGCAAATGTTAAGATCATGTAATTGTGGAAAAGTTAGTTTTTCAAAGCTTTAGTTGAGAAAGATTACTGGGATAATTTGAACGTGCTATTAAGTGGATAAAATTTTTTAATCATTTATTATTTAGTTACTGTATTTACAAATATTCAGTTATATATATATATATATATATATATATATATATATATTGTACCCTTACTTCTCGATGTATAATATAATTTGAAATACGACTAGCTCAATTAAATTATAATGCTTAATTAAAATTTGCATATCTATCTTTAATTTACTTTTATACTATCATATTCTAATTAAATTTATTATCAATTATCAAAATCAATATATTTCTATAGTATGTACTAATTAAATAAGTATCTATCAAAATCATGAGACTGTGAAGTAAAGTTACAAAGCAATAAGTAGATTTACATTGAGTCAATATCTTCCAAACATATTGTCTCAATGGCATAAGAATACTATCACTTCCTTATTAACTTACTACTACTTCTATAGCATTCTTATGACTTTTAAAATAAAATAAATTACCTTTAATAATAATAAAAATAAATCTTAACTTTTAATTTTAAAATATAATTAAATAATCTCAGGTTCTTCTAATTATCTTAAAGTAATGATAACTCATGTAAATAAGTATGATATGGGATTTTATATCAAACTTAAATACATCTAACTTATTTTAATAATAATAATAATACTAATCTTAGAGTATAACCTAATCTTCTCTATTTCTGTTATATCAATAATCATTAAATAAATAATCATATGTATATCTTTTATTTTCATATAGCATCTTAATTTTGGAATAGATCAAAATCTTCTAATTCAATAATCTGTGGCAATAAATAATATTGTACTTTTATATTATGCATTATAATTACTCTATGACCATTGTAATATAATGTAATAATGTTAATCAATTCTCATAAATGATAATCAGGAAAATATTGTATTTATTTCTAAAATAATATTAATAAATTCACATTGTGCAAATATTATGTTTGTTCAAATTATCTGTTGTCAAATGCTGTGGTGCAAAATAATGAACTCGACACACTTTTAAACAAATCAAACAAATTTATTTACATTAACTTTGATTAAGAATTTATTTACAATATTTACAGTTCAAATTAGGAAAACAAAAAAAAATAAAATATAAGAAAATAATAATACAAAATGTTTACACTGTTATTAGCTCATACTCCTATTAAATAATCTATACATTCTTTTAAAATGCTATACTAATAATATTGAAGTATGTTTTCGAACTTACACTTTAAATACATATCAGTAAGCTTCAATTATTACAAATAAATTTATGTAAATACTATTTATGTAGCATATGTAAACAATAAAACTTTAATAATTAAATTGCTACATCAATTAAGTATTAATGTTATTCATTCCATAATGTAATAGTATGTGTTCACTTTATTATTATTACTACTTTAATATTATAATGTAAAAATTAATGTATCTGTGTAATGTAATAACAAATAATTGATTATAACTTTATATTTCACTTAATGCAATTCATGCTACAGGTTTTATCAAATATGCATTACATATATGTGTTGTTGAAATAATAATATTATTTAAATCATTCATTACTTTCAAATTCATAAAGTATTATATTAGATAAATTCTATGATTCTTTTCTATATGAAATTATTACCCTACTTTATGTGTTATACTACTCCTTCTTAATAAATTTCTATCTACAAAAACATCCTCTAAACTTATTTAAAATTTCCGGAAAACAACTTTCAACTCTAAATAAAATATTAATTATCCAAACTATTTATACTTTACCGTCTATACTTGGTAAACCTTCAATTTAAAGATAAACTTCTCCATAAAACTTAACGTAATTTATCCAATAAACAAAATAAAATACAGACTTTTAACTCTCTTCCTAACTTGCAATAAAAAAAAAAATTACTTATAAATAATAAATATAATTTTTAATACTATAACATAAAAAAAAACAATATCAAAATTTATTAACGAAAGAATCATATAATTATTTCTAAGCTTCTTATGTAATGTTGCATCGTATTTATTTCATAAATTCAAATTATGCATATTTAAATAAAACTGTCACTGCCAATATAATGTGTGTATTTTTAAAATAATCATACATTCATTCAAAATAACATAATATTTGGTTGATCTAAAGAAAACATATTAAATACATCAAAATTATTATTATTATACAATTTTTACCATAGATAATGAATTAATGTCCAGTCCATCTTCCAATATTCTTCGGAATTACAGCTTCATAAAATAATTCACATTTATACTCACGATCATACTTTAAAATATTCTGTGTTATATTAATTATAAAATAAACTCATGCAATTAATCATTATATTATTTTTTAGTTATTATTTAAAGATATGTACCTATCTTATTTTAATAAATTAATAATATTTAATTTTTATATTAGATAAATAAAACAAAGTTCATATTACGTGACTCCAGCGATGTTTTCTTTTCACCATAAAGTTTTTTAATCCTAGGCACATATTCACTAGCACACCATTTCCTGTTTCCGGTCCATCACGTGTTTTTTTAAAAGTTTATGAAAAACGAAAACGTTCTTTTAAAAATAAGTTCCCCACAAGAAAATAAAATAAAATTAAAATAGTTTATAGGCTCCGGATCCAGTTCCTTAACGAAATTATTTAAAGTTATTATTTCTAAATTAGTCTATAGTTTATGAAAAAATTATCATTTAATTATTTTAAATTAACTGGGACGTCCACATATTTCTTGCGCATTTCTTAACAAAAAAAAAACATCCAGGTAAGAATAATCTTCTTTATCTATAAACGACCCGCGTTTAAATTATTTCAATATAATAATTTTATTATATTAAGATTTTTAGCTAATTATATTTCAATTGACTTGCCTTTAAAATTATCAACATTCAGTCTTTTAAACATAAAGACTTAACAAGGCAAGCATTCAAAGCTACTTTCATTTCTAATATCTTTACTTAAGATATATATTCAAATTTATAGCTTGCAAAAATACTTTCTTCATAAAGAAGTATTTTATTCTTTAAAATATCTATTTTCTAATAGTCAATAATAATTAGCTTTTAAAATTATATATTGTCCAAAATACTACTTTTCTCCATCTCGTAATTTTCCGAACTAATCCAGCGTTTGTCATATCTCTAGTATAAAGTTTCCGATATATTTTCACTATATATGATGTTCCCATGACCATTTGCATGTAAATTGAGCTTAATATAGAGACGATTGATAGGGAAAAATTAAGTTAACACTGCAGGTTTATCATTTAAAATTTCTATAACTTATTTACAAAGACACTCTTATAATTTTGAAAAATGATTTTTAAAAGCGTCTATAAAATTACTTAGCTATTTTTCTAATAGCACAATTAACTTGAAAATTCAATCACGAAGTCCTCTCCTAACAATTGAACTGAGCTTTTATACCGGAAGAAACTTCCCATTTGATTGGTAGATTAAACAATCAACTTTGCTGGCTTATTTACATATTTACCAACAACACAAAATTAAAAAATAAATAATGACTTATTTAATATTTAATATTTATTACATTATATTTTCTAAAATAATCTTTATCGTTCATTGAAATTTATTAAACATTCTTTTAAAATATTCTTACTTGCTTGATTTTAATTTTAACTTTTATAAGACCATTTTAAATAAACTAAGTATTTTTTATACGTCATATTTTAAAAGCAATACTTTTAAAAATCAGATTTAATATTCTACATTGATTTATCTTTATTTTTATCTCGTGATAACTCACGTATTATTTATAAATTTTATAACATGATTTTTAAAATAGTTTTGCAACTTCACTAAATAACTTCCATGCATGTGTGTGTAAATTTAACTAACATCTGTTTTTTTTATAACACAAGAAACGCTTCTCATCGTCTAAAAATAAACTAACAATTGCATTTTTTAAAATAAATATTTTTTAAATAAATAAGATATTATAATAGATTTTAAAATAATTATCCAATATTATTAAAATCAAATATTAGTCTTCTATTTAAGTACTTACAATAATTAAAATATTTATATTCTTTTATAATATTATTTTATCAATAATAAACATATGCATTTAATTTCAACTTGTCTTTTTTAAATACTTTAACTTTAAATATTTATTTATTAAATATATTAATGCAGTATTGATTATGGCCATTTTTCCCAACTATATATTATAATCATCATCATTTAAAATGTCTCTCTCAATATCAGCACAATTTCACATATCAAATACTCATAGATTGCCTTAATTAAACCCCTTGAAATATTACCATAAGCAAAATTAACATCACATATTCAAATATATCTTAAATTTAAAATTTTTAATAGATTAGCACAAAAATTAAATGGTGACCCATACAAAAGGGCACAATATATATATATATATATATTAAGTTCCAACCAGTAACCATTTAAACATTCACAGTAAAATATAGTAATCAATATTTCTCACTGCTGTCAAGGCACCTTCACACCTTTTAATAGCAAAAATGTGTGTGTGTGTTTTATAACTTTAAAACATCCAGCAGAATTGACTTAATTTATACAACTGCTCTCATAGCTAAAAATAAGTTCAAGCACCATGCAGCATATTCATAGCCCACATAGATATATTAGTTAATAGAATTTACTTCAAATATATATGCATTCATGTTAAAATTCAATTGCTACTTATTTGTAAGCTAGTGATCTGTCTGATTTATAATGTTTTTTTTGAATGGAATCTGTACAATATGTTTTTGATTTTTTCTAATATTAAGCATTTTTAAACATTAAATGTTACAATCATTCATAGCCTTTAGTCATAATATGTATTTATTTTTGAGTAATTATAAAGATGCTTATGGTTGTCAAATATTGTACATTATTCTTCTCACATTCTGTAAAATAGATTGTGTGGTTACGATAGATGGGACATCAAATAGAATAAAAGTCAGTATTTCTTTTTACAATAGGTGATTTTAACTTTACATTTAATTAGTACTTTTTTATTTAACCTACTTGTCTGCTTTAAAACATTAATCTTATTAAAGTCATTTATGTGTACATCTAATTTACTTAAAAAAATCAATTTTTGGAATGTAAAAAAAAAAAAACTATTTTAAATAAATAAATAAATAAAAAAATATTAGCCTTTTTAAAATGTATTTATTAAGTGTAAAAAAAAAAAAAAAATAGATATCTATTTTTTTCCAAGAGAAATTACATGCCATTTTAAAATGTATTTTATGATAAAAAGTAATTTTCTGGTATAAAGCTTTGACATAAAAGAGTTTGTATTAAATATCAATGATAAAAAAAGTTAATTAGCAAATAAAATAATGAGTTAAACTTTATAGAAAAAAAAATTTTAAAAATGCTAGAAAGAAATATAGAGGATAAAATTTCAGAATTGTTTTTCTTCATTTGCAAGCACACACACATATATATAAGCTACCTTTTTTCTTTGAAAACTCATTTATTTATTTATTTTATTTGAATTAACTTTCTGTCAATTTATCTGCCTTTCTATCTATCTATTTAACTGGCTAGCTCTTTGTCAATCCATTTAGTTATTCATGCAACAATATATCTATCAACCAATCAACAAACAAATCAATATATTGACTATTGTTTATTCACACACACGCACACACACGCACACACACACACACACACACATATATATATATATATATATATATATATATTAAGGGTAAATAAAAAAGGAAACACATGGCGTGAAAAATAGTAATATAATGGATGGTCGGCTAATGGTGATTACACAATTTCCACAAATATTTACTAAAATATAAGAAGCGGATTAAGTTATACATTAATAATGTCAATTATCACATTAGAATGTAAACCTAACCATTTAAAAATATCTCAGGATTTTACAGCATTTGGGGTAATTTATATGCTACCATGTACATAACAATTTATCAAAGATTTATGCTCCTAATATAAAATTAAAACTAGTAAACACTATACACTAATTCTTCTCAAGAATTTAATCTTGTTTAACTATGATACTACCTTTTATTTAAATAAAGTTTCCTTAGGATATAGCTAAATACAAATGAACACTTTGTGATTGCATCTAGTTCATATGTAACTATAGCTGTTAAACAAGTGTGGATGCACTCTCTCAAATTGTCTTAATAAATAATATTCACTCAAATATTTTTACAAATGTTGTAAAGAAAAGTCAGAAATTGTAATCAAAATTGTGTAACCATGTCAAGCGTTAGTGGTTCAGTGGTCAGCGCAGCTGTCTTACATACAGTTGTCTCGGATTAGCGAGTTTGCTTCTGGCCGATGCTGTGACTTATGAAGAAAAAATGTAACCATGTTTTTTTCATTAATCTGAATGATGGTGATAATATGGGTAATAATAGAAAAACAAACCATTGTTTATAAATAGAAAAATATTAATATGAAAGTATTAAATAAAATAAAAATACATAAAAGTGAAGTAAGAATAGTAGCTTAAATCATGTTTTCTTAAATATATTTATCTATAAGTGCGATTATAAAATAATATCAGTTAGACTAAAATGATGTAAGACTTTACATATTTATCTACACAAACAAATTTATTAAAGAAGGTTATGACCACTATCATCATCATCAACCATTGTCAATACACTGCAGAGTGAAGATCTCTTTGTGTTCTCTGATCTTTAGCTTCTCTTCTCCACATCACCTTTGCACACTTTCTCATTTCATCCATCCATCTCACATGTGGTCTCTTTCCGGGTCTTTTTCAATCTCTTGGAATCCCATTCAAAACATCAATTGTCCAGCTATTATCATTTCTTGTAGCAATATGTCCAGCCTAACTCCACTTCAATATTCTAATTTCTTCAATGATGTCAGTAACACCTGTTTGTTCTCTTACCCATACATTGCATTTTCTATCTTTATTGTTAGTCCCAGCATGCATCATTCCATACTTCTTTCAGTCATCTAAAGTTACTGTATTGCTCTTCTATTAAGTATCAAAGTCTCAGATACGTAAGTAAAAACTGGTAAAACACATTTATTAAAAACCTTTATTTTCAAGCACATAGGCATATTTCTAACAAAAGCAGCACTCCAAACAAGTTTAATTCTATGATTAATTTTATTCATTATTTTTACACCTGTATAATATTCTGACCAAGGTATTTGTAGCTGTTAACTTCTACCTCATCATAATCAATCTTTATTTTCATATTTTGATAAGATCCATTGAACAAAACTTTAATCTTTTTAACATTTATCATTAGTCCTACGCTTCTACTTTCATTTCATAATTGCTGTAACATTTCCCCCAGCTCTAAAACATTATTTGCAAAAAACATCTACATCATCTGCAAAATCGAAATGACTTAAATAATCTTCATTTACTTTCACTCCTTTTGATTTCCATTTTAGACCAGAAAATACTTTGCAGCAGCACTGCTGTAAAAACGTTTTGGAGATATGGAGTCACCCTGTCTTACACCCTTCTCAATGTTGACTTTCCTAGTATCATTATGTAATGTGTAATTGTTGCTGTTGCATTTTTATAAATATTCTTTAAAATATGAAAATATCCTGGATGTATACCTTGATGATCCAATGATTTAATCACTGAAGAAATGGTTATTGAATCAAATGCCTTTTCATAATATACAAGTCCAAAGCATAACAGCAACTTATACTCATTTATTATTTCTATAACTTCTCTCAATACCTGGATATGATCTAATGTACTAAAACCACTTTTTAATCTAGCTTGTTCTCTTGGTTGGTAGAAAACCGATGTTCTGTGTAGATGAGTTGTAATTATCTTGGTATAAATTTTGTACAAAGCTGACAAAAGGCTGATAAAACTGTAATAATTTCTAATATCTTCTTTATCATCTTCCTTAAATAGTAATATTAATGCAGTATTCTTCTACCCATTTCATAATGTCTTCTCTCTTTTTAGTAATAATTCCATCCTTTTTTTTCTTATTGCAGATATAAATTTTCTAACAATATTAAAATGTTGTTTTACACTTCTGAGACTTTTATTCTTTTCTACAGCTTTTCTTGCTAGTTCACCATTATTCTTTCTAATATCATTTTGCACCATTTCATAAAATTTGAGGTATTCAATTATTTTTAATGCATAATTTTTGTATATTTTCATATTCCTTCTTTTCTTTATAATTTCTCTAGTCTCAATAAAAAGTTTATTGGTCAATTGCTGCTTCTTTCTACCAAATATCTTTGTTGTAGTTTTTAAAAGTGTATCAGTTATTTTCTTATTAATTTCATTCAAATCTGAATCATGTTCAAAATCTACTAATACTTGAAACCAATTTGTAAGTTCTAATTTAAATTCATTAGATTCTTTCAGAAGATTAAGAATATCAACTGTAAAGATTGTTTTCTTAATAATTTTTGTCTCACTAGTTTTGCATTAACATGTACCTTACATCTTACTAATCAATGATCACTTCCTATGTTAAATTTATTAAAAGGTTTACAATCTTGAAATATGTATTCTCTGTTAGTCAAAATATAATCCAATTCTTCTGTACCTTTATTTGGATGCTTCCATGTCCATTTTCTTTTGAAATTTTTCTTTAAAAAAATCAGAATATAAAGTTTTTATTTTTCTGTAAACTCTCATCTTTTACCATAACCAAAATTACCTACAACACTTTCATCTTTCATTTGTTTACCAATTCTAGCATTGAAGTCTCACATAACAATTTTTAAATGTTGTTTATTCTGATCAAAGCCTTTTGTACATCCGTATAAAAATCTACTACTTCATCATTATGAGAACTTGTTGGGATATAAACCTGAATTATCTGCATTTAGTATCTGCTATTATGTTGTATTCTTGCCAGTCTGTCTGATACACGATCCATCCCCACAATATTGTACTTTCATTTTTTATTTATAATGAATCCTACTTCACTTGTATTTCCAATATTTGTGCCTTTGTAGTAGACTACATGTCCCCTTTTGAAAGCAATCACCTATTTACCTTTTCATTTAACTTCACAAAGTCCAATAATGTCCTATTTAATATGAGACAGTTCTACTTCTAATTCTTGCAATCTTTCTTCACTTGAAAGCGATCTGCAGTTGTAAGTACCTAAATAAAAACTCACTTCCAAATGGTAGCCTGGATCCACAATCAGAGGATTATTAACTTCCTCCATCTTTTGCCACCAACCCCTGCCTTGGTTGATGACTTACAGTGTCCTGAAAATAATGATCATGATTTATTTTTTTGTCTGTCATGATTGTATATATCTATTAGAAAAATATTTATTATTTACACATACATTCATTTTGCCTTATCAGGCAACTGATAAGAAAGACTATGGTGTTTCTTGATCTTAACCTCTACACTGGCTTTGCCTGTTGGTGAGCAGCCCATCCATGTTTATATACTATATGAATAACACATAATAATAACAGCTGAATGACAAGAATGTATGGAATGTATATCAGAAATTTGCCCTGCTCATTTCCTTTATGACCTCTGAAAGGAATCAATGGGTCTCTTTTCAAATATAATAAGGAATTAGGAGAACTACCTAAGTTTTGTATAATCTTAATTATTATTTTGTAGGAGCACTCCATCTTCACTGGTATATATTTAGCTTTTGGACTCTATATCTTTATACTTCATTTAAATGTTTATAGAAAACATAATTTTTCAACACAGCCACAACATTTTATAGAATGTGAAGATCATATGCAACAAAATTTCATATGTGATCTTTAACCACAGAATTAATTCTTTACTTATAACTACTTTATTACATCATTATTTTAAGAGTAAACATTAAAACATTATTTATGACTATAGAACTACACCTGTATAATAAGTCATCATTATACTATACTATAGCTAACTCATAGAGATAAAGATATGACCTATAAAACAAGACTATTTCTAAATTAAATTGAATATACATATGACTCCTACTACTAATAATGATAAAAGTAAGTGATATTTAACAATGAGTGCCATGAAAACAACTCAGTATAAATTAAAATACTTTAAACTTACAACTTAATATTTAATATGACATGAACATTAAGAAAACATTACATATGCAATAAACTTTATTACATTTACAATGAACAGAGCGATAAATATATTAATAAATTTATTATGCACAAAAACTTTATGAAAAATGTATACTCCAAGTTTTGTGTACACAATAAATTTTAAGTTCTGCTATGTAGATTTATGCATTTTATTATAGCACAAATTATTTTCATATTTTACTTTTTTTATATATAAAGAACAATCCATTTCAATATGTAATTCTCATTCCAAAATTATTAATAAGTTAAATAATGCATCACATTATCACCATTTTTTATGCTAGCACATCTGTTATTAACAAAAGCAAAACTCTCCATACAGCAGTGCCACTCAGTGCCAACCAGGTTAATCAATGGATGCCAGAGTGTTGCACATAAAATCCCTATCTAGTGCCTACTCATCCAATATCTCCAGACTAGTTTCTGGGGCTTGTGACGTTCGTCAGTGGGGAGCTTCAAATCTGAGAGCACTGCACATAGATCTAAGGATCTAATGCAACCCTCCAGCAGTCACCTTTTATCTATACTTAACTAAAAAACTATGAGAATAAAATTGGAAACACAATAATAATTTCAATCTAAGCTCAATAGCTTATATAGTCATATGGTTCTGAACTCAGTTCAGTAACCATACATTTTGGGTCTTTGGCTCTTTAACAACCATAGCCCCATTATCTTATTAAGCAGGATTGGTGTTAAAACATTAAGCATCACATGAGCACCAATTTTATTCTCATAGTTTTGTATTAAGTAGAGATAAAAGGTGGCTGCTGGAGGGTTGCATTATATCCTAAAATCTAGGTGCAATGCTCTCAGATGCAAAGCTCCCCATTGACAAAGGCCACAAGCCAGAAATTAGACAGGATATTGGATGAGTAGACACTAGATAGGGATTTTATGCACAAGCCTCTGGCATCCATTGATTACTTTGGTTGGTACTGGGTGGTACTACTGTATGGAGAGTTTTGCCTAAGTTAACTAATGTTTATGTAATTGACATAAATCCATTAATGCTACAGTGCTGCTTTCTTTAAAACAGCAATAACATAATTGTTTACAGTAATTTTGGGTGAATCTTAATGATAATTATGTAATGTTTTTCCATTAGTTCTATCCCATTAGTGAGAGAGGAATGATATACTATTTTGTCAATTTCAATAGATGATATTTGTAAAATTTAAACAAATTCATTGAACTGAATTGAAACTTTACAGGTGCAATTGGAATAAATATTTAGAAAAATCACAAATAAAGATAAAATGTAATATAGCTGGCATAGCACTTCAATAGTTTAGAACATTTGAAAATTTTAATATCTTGGTAGCCTATTTATAATTTCCAGATTGTATGAAAAATTAATCCTATTCAATTGTTATCAGTATGATGAGATAGTTCTTAAATATTATAATGTTATTCAATAATATTGACAATGATGATTATATATAATTCATGTTTCTTCCATAGGATAATGCTTAATGGTTCTTTTAGCTAATCATTATGAGTGAAAAAATAGCAATGATAGCAAACTTTAAAATTTACAGTTTAGGATATTTTATGCCAAGTTTTAAGAAAAGAGAGCTTCAAATGTTCCATGGATATTCTTTCATACAGTTTTCATATGTGATTAGTAAATGACATTAATTTGAATTCCTATTTTACTCAATTGCAATTTGTACATGAAATGGAAGTAATTGGCATAGTGATATTTTTCAGATAATAAATTGTTTACTTTTTGACTTTAATAAGTGCAAAAACAGCCATTTTAATTTCATTTTCCAAAAATGAAAAAAAAATCATATATAAAAACTGAAATTATAATTTTATGAACCTTAAAATATAATTATTTGCTTTTTTTTTTCAACATAAAAATACAATTATTTGTTTTGTTTCAATATTAAATAAAATATTTATACTATGTGTATCAAAATAAATGGTTTTTATTCTATTAATTTAACGTTCTACTCTTATTACAAATTTACTATCATATTCCCAAGGTTTAGTTCTATTACCTTTTAAACATTTAAACACCATTTATTTATTTTCATTCACTAATTATTCTAAACATAAAAATTCATGAGTGCATTTGCACAAATTTAAATATTAAATGGATATTTGATTTCATTTACAAGTGGCTTTAGAATCAAATATAATTCACTAGATATATTGTTCTGTTATGATCGATTTATTTGACTTATTAGTGAACTTTTAATGATAAAATGTTCTTCATTGCTTTGTATGATTAGAAAACTAAATTTATTGATGGATATTATCTGTATACTTTAAATATGACCACAAATTTTAAATTTCGATTCATGTTTTCAGATTGTTTGAAAATATATTTGTCATATTGGATTTCCTTAGTAACAAACTATATGCTAATATGGCATGATTTAAATTGTCTTTTATGCTTTTATATATATATATATATATATATATATAAAAGCATATAAAGACATAATAAATCATATATATATATATATATATATACTTATTATTATGTATGTGTATGTATGTTTATATACCCACCCATGAAATGGTTAATTGTAATAGGATAATGTATATACCTGTATGTAAAATACATACACAATAATTTAAACAGTTAGCACCATAAAAATAGTCAACTTAAATAACGAAAAAGTATTACATGATCAGAAAAGATTCATTTCTAAGTAAGTGAAAAGAGCAATTGGTTAAAATCTCTGGAGTGAAGTAATGAAATTCTTTCAGTAAAAATATATACCATGAACAATTAAATGATTGTGAGTTTCTGATCCATTGATTGGTAACAACTCTAGAAATCAAAAAATATATTTTTAATAGAACTTAATGGAAGTAAAATTATCTGTCTCAGGATGTATCTCAAATAGAAAAAATAATTATCTTATCTGAAAAATCTGAAGAGACAATCAGAAAAGTATTTGGGGAATCAATTTGTAATAGCCAAGTGAGAAAAAGAAATGAGCAATTGCTGTTGGAATCTTCTGGTGTGCATATGAACATTTAGCATCACTGCTGGATGTCTGTATATATCAAAAACTTCCAGTGCAGAGAAACTTGACTCTGGACATATCAATGCAAGTTGAATGATTTAACAGGCTATATAGATCTTTATTATTATTTCTGTAAAGCTATGGTTCTATATATAGATTGTTAAATTGTATATCTGTTAATTAATAATATAAACCTCTTACATAAACATTAAATACTAAATTGTAGCTGTATTAATAGTAGTTTTTACCAGGGATAGATTTAGATATTATGCAGTCTGAATAATAAGAGTTATGCTTCCAGACATAGCAATTGGTGCAATGCTAATTCGAATCTTGCATCAGTTAGGGTTTTAAAAATTAGATTAATTTGTATAGAATGGTCGATCTAAAATGCAATTTTCAGTCAGATAGTTTGATATCAGTGAAGTTAATAGTTGGTTTCTATATATCCAACATGTCAAAAATATATGTTCATTAACAGAGTTGAATAGGATAATATTAAAATAGCAACAGTATTATGTTTTTTATGATAAAGGAGTTATAGACATAGAAAACAGGCTCTTAAAATATCAGATGTGGAATATTTTTCATACAATCAAATTACAGATTGATTATTACCTTATTTTAATCCCAATCTCTCTAGGATTGTCATCAGATTTAATTTCATAGCTGTTATTAGGGTAGGAATGAAAAAGTAAACAATTACAATATTGCTCTTTTTAACCTGACAAAAATTATGTCTACAGATCTTTCCTTGATGAGACCCACCTACAGTAATTTCTGAGGGATATAATGAGTAACAAGTACAACAATTATTATCCAATAGTGATTTACATTATAATGGAGCTATAAAATGTGGGATATCTTATAAACTAGTTCTTGAGCAACATTTGCTGAATTTTGTAAAATTTGTAAAAAAAAAAAAAGTTACATCAAAATGATGTGTTAAAATAAAAATAATGAACAAGGCAAAGTAAAAATAGCCATAAGGGTGCATTGAATAGATAGAGAAATCAATTAGTTAATATAAAAAATATATCAACCACTGAAGGTGAAAAAATAATGCAAAAATTAAAATTGTGTGACCAACTGTTATCCATGGAGATTGGTAGTGGTAATAGGATATCTCTAATCTCTTTCTGGGAATAGTTTTCTGTAACTTCAAATTGTACTAAAACTTTAGCAATAAATAAAATAGGCATAAAAGCCTTGGATTAAATGGGAATGCTATCAAAATTAAAGATGTGGATAAAAATCTTGAGTTTATGCTCCTATTAACACATTGATAGGCCAGGACTGTTTCAAAAAATTGGGAATAAATCTAACATTCATTAAAAAAAATTTCTTGACCATTTAATGGAACCAGGTAAAATTAACAAAACTCTTGTTTCATTAGAGGTGATCTAGGAGATGATACCCATAATTTGGAAACTGTGTAAGGTTCCATTTACACAGAAAGAGTGGAGAAGGAAACTAATGAATTAGTTAAGAGAGGCACATTACAACCTACAGAAAAATCTGTTGAGTTATTCCATTAATAATTATTACTAAATCTGTGGAGAAGTTTAAAAAATCATGGAATTTTGGACAAAGTTATATATCAAATGTGTAAATGATTAGGATATACAGATAATTAGAAGAATACAATTAGTAATATTGTTTTAGAAGAAAGGTGTTAAAGAATAATATATTAGAAGTTACAGATCTATCATTCTTATATAAATAATTACCAAGATAATTAAAATTCATCTACAGAAAACTCTAGATTGAGTTCTGTCAAAAACATATTGGATTTAAAAGTGATTTTAGCACAGTGTATCTCATCCAGTAAAATGCATGTTTAAGAGAAGTTGTAGGAAAAACTAACAAATATGAGTTCTCAATATGGTTTAAATTTATAAATTATAAAAAAGATATTTGATTCCATAAATATTTTCACACTGAGTAAAACATTGGTACATTTATAGACCATGAATAATATTATATTCTGAATAATATTTGCGCAAATGCAACATCAAGTTTTAGATTCTATGATGACAGAAAGAAGACCAATTAGCATTGAAAAGAGTGTGTGATAGAGAGATTTTATAACTATAACATTTTACAGAAGTATTACAAAAAGTATTATTTAGATTAAAAAGAGAAAATAAGGGAGTTAAAGTAGAAATAAATTATTTAAACCATCTAGATGCATCAAAGCATCAGAAAATGTAAGAATTATCAGATGAAAGTAAAAATGTAGGACTAAAGATAAATTGTGAAAAGACTAATACAATGTTCCATAATTTTCTAAGAACAAAAAAATAAAAATTGATAAACATGAATGAAAAATAATTAAGAACTATAAATATTATAATCAGATTACTATTACACATAGAAACAAAATAAATGAAATTAATCAAGAAATTAAACTTGGATAAAAGGTTGTTTTTGTTAAATGAACTAATATTAAAATAAAATATGCAACATTTTTTAAAAGTAAGGGGGTAATTTGTATAAAAATAATGGAGAGACTTCAAACTATTTAAGAAGAGATATATAATAGCAACACCAAGAACAGATAAAACACATGAATAAGAAAACAACATATCATTTTCATAATTAAAAGTAGTAAGAGACTTGTAGAAAAATGTTAATACATTAAAAGTCAATGATTTAAATTTGATACAAGAAGATTGTAAAATACCTAAAATAAGATCACATGTCAGATAGCTGAAAAGAGTAAAGAAGTTTGATGTGTAAAAGAGAGATAGAGTAAGACTTGATGAGATTTTCATCCTGCAATGGATGTATAATAGATAAAAATTATGATGATAATACATCTGTTATTCATTAGACTTTCTATAAATGTGAATTCATACATATACTTATCAAAGTAATATAATGTGAAAAATATTTTTTTAACCCATAAGTATTCAATTATTGCAATATTAAAATCTATAAAGTCTATCTTTTATTTATTTACAAGTAATGTAATGGTTAAATAATTATTTTAAATTACATTAATAAGTTAGATTTGTTTGTCATATTTAAAATGAATATTACATTATAAAAAAATTTAATTGACATGGCATTTTTAAATATTAAATTTTTAAATGGGAAATGAATAATTATGTTATTTTTGTAGTTAATTATAATGTTTAAATATTTATTGAAGTAATTGTATCATAATAAGACACATTTTAAAAATATTAGTGATTTAAATGATTAATAAATTGAAATTTGACGATTAATTTAATATTGAAGTTTTATTTTAATTTATTGTGCTAAATAATATAAAATTTAAATATATATATATAAATAATGTGACTTTTAGTTTTTCACAGAAGTTAAATGCTAAGACATATCTTATGCGAGGATGTGTATTATATATATATTACAAATCGATGTCTATACTTATATATATATATATATATATATTACAAATCGATGTCTGTACCTCTTCAAAACAATATACGTAAATTTATAAATAAATATTAGAATATATATATATATATAATCAATCTTTATCAGCCCACTGCAGATGAAGGTCTATCCAAGTTCAATCCATCTTCTCTGATATTTAGATTCTCATCTCCACATCATCCATGTACACTTTTTTATTTCATCCATCCATCTCACATGTGATCGAATTCTGAGTCTTTTACAATCTTTTAAAATTCTGTTTAAGATTTTAATTGTCCATCTATTATCAACTCTTCCAGCAATATGTTTGGCCCAACTCCATTTCAGCCTTTTAATTTTTCAAAGGGGTCAGTAAACCTTGTTTGTTCTTTTACACATATATAGTGTTTTCGAATTCTTTGTGTTCTCCCAACATGCATTTCTCCATACTTCTTTGAGTTGTGTGAAGTCTCTATATTGCTCTTCTATTAAGTGTCCAAGTCTTAGATCCATTAATAAGAACTGGTAAAACACATTTATTAAAAACCGTCCTTTTCAAACACATAGGCATCAAAAGCACTCCAAACAAGTTTAATTCTATGATTAATTTCATCCATTATGTTTTCATCTGTATTAATAACCTGATTAATGTATTTGTAGCTGTTAACTTATTGTAACTCATCATAATCAACCTTTATTTTCATATTTTGAGAAAATCCATTGAACATTACTTTAATCTTTTTAACATTTCTTTTTAGTCCTACTTTTCTATTTTCATCCGATAACTCCTGCAACATTTTCTGAGGCTGTAAAGAATTATTGCCAAAAACAACTACACCATCTGCAAAATTTTAATGACTTAAATAATCTCCATTTACTTTCATTCTTTACTTTCCCATTTTAATTCACAAAATACTTCTTGCAGCATTGCTGTAAAAAGTTTTGGAGATATGGAGTCACAAGGTCTTACACCCTTCTCAATGTTGTCTAATATCATTATTTTTATAAATATTCTTTAAAATATGACAATACTCTGGCTCTATACATTGATAATCCAATGCTTTAATCACTAAAGAAATGTTTGTAGAATGAAATAAATGCCTTTTCATAATCTAAATCCAAAGCATAATGGCAACTCATATTGATTTGTTTTTTCTATAACATCTCTATATATCTGTATATGATATACTGTACTAAAGTTAGTTTTAAATTCTGCTTCTTTTCTTAGTTAGTGGAAATCCAAGGTTCTCCGCAGTTGTGTTGTAATTCTCTTGGTAAACAGAGAAATTTCTTTATCACCTTTCTTTTAAATATTAATGTTAATAATGTATTTTTTCAATCATCTGGTACATCTTTATCATTTAGATATTTGGTATATAACTTTGTAAAAAAAAATTCCATTTTTTCACCTGCCTTTTTTTTATATCAATTATAATTCCATCATTAACTAGAGCTTTTTCTTTCTTCATAAATTATATATATATATATATATATATATATATATATATATATATATATATATATATATATATATATATATATATATATATATATATATATATATATATTAGTTTAATTTTATAGTAAATATATTTTGTTAGTGTCTTATACTGCTATAATTCTACATACAAAAAGTGATTATATCAATATATTTATAAATTTATAACTGCAAATTAACTTTGGCAGCTTGACTTATAATATTTTTGGCTAAAAATAGTTCTTACCATGCCAAAGTTTTTGAATTTTTAATAATTTATATTTTGAAATAATAAGTATTGTCTTATCAAAGTTAATAGTGTTAATGTAGTCAAAATTTAGTCACTAAAATGTTTTTTAAAAAGTTAATATTAATCTTAAGTATGAAATTCTGAGTTCACACCCTACATTAAGCTTTGCAAATCATTTAATTAAATTCATATTTTTATAATTTTATTTTTATTTTAGCATTAAACACTATAATTAAATATTTTAAATTTATTCACTCACAAAAAATTGAATAAAGCTTATAATAATGAAAGATGGGATTTTAAATAGTATGTAAATGAATTTTTGAATGAATGTATAAATGTAATAATTAATTTTAATTTTTATTTATTTTAAAATATTGATAATATCTAATTTTAAAAAGACAATATAAAATTATATTTTGAGCAACTTTCTATAGGTTAAAATTAAAAGTAAATTAATGTATTAAATATTATGGGTAATATTTATTTTCTTTAAACAATGCAAATTTCATGTATGTAATATTTTATTCTTGTTCTCTTCTTTAAATTTGTAAATAATTATTTTAACAATAAATATCTTTAAATTTATTGTCTAGACAAATATCACTTTATTTAAAACCTAAATATTATTTAAAAATTTTATTAACCTACTTTTTTAGTTACTCTTGAGACATGGATTCAAACCAATAAAAGGAAAAAGATATGGATTTAAATGTTTATAATTAGTTTATTAACATGGTCACTTGAGACAATCTATAAAAATAGAGAAGTTGCCATCTTCACACACACACACTTCACTTAACTTTTTTTGTTCACTTTTAATCTTTTTCATGTATTGCATTCATATTTTAAAACTTCAATTTAAGTAAAAGTGTAATTTTATTTAAATCTTTTATTTTGTCAGCTTAAAGTAATGTTAGGCTAAAATTTAAATTATCTAGGCACAGCTGTTAAATGGGGCTTCAATGAACAGAAAGCTTTATTGCAGTCAGCTTTATTGGTAAAATTAGTTAAATATTATAAAGTTTACAATTTTAATATTCATAATTCACACACTAGAAAAAAAATTGAAAGACATTAATTTTGTTGTTATGTCAATGTACAGACAGTTATCAATTTCAAAACCTATTTAAGCATCTATCTAATATTTAAATTTGTTGCAAAATATTGGATATTATCACAACAATATGATTTAATGTCTTGAATCACTTTAGTATGTTTTCACTAAAAATACTCATTTATAAAATATTATCTGAAATTATTTTACTTCATGTAAATAACTTTGAATTTCATTTATAACAAGTATGTCTTATCAATAATCTATAAAATCATTCTTTTCTCTCCAAGAAGAAAATCTTTAACTTTGTTTTATAATATTGTTAAAATAGACGATTATTTGTGCTTTTAATATAACAAAATATTATCCATTGTTTTTATGATAGCATAAAGGAAATTTATTTATTATGACTATTTTTTTCCAAGAGGAAACAAATTCATTCTTCTTGGATCCTAAAAAAATAAATTAATTAACTTACATTATTTGAATAATTCATAACTAATGTTTTTCAATTATTAAAATAAGTTACGTATATTATTAAGGAAGATATGAAATATTTTTTAATTAATATATTTGAAAATGACTTTATGTAAACTTTGACTGCAATATTAATTTTATGAAAGCCTTCATAATCTTTCTCTCTTTTAGTGTTGCTATGGAAACCACAATTATAGATTTAATATGTGATATTTGGAAAAAAAAAACTTTCTTCAGCTGAATATTGATCTTATTGTTGTTAATTAATAAAAATGTTTTAAAGGATTAAGTTATGAATTTTTCAATTAAGTATAAAAAATATTTTATTGTAATTTAATAAATATTGATGTTTAATTCATGGAAACCTGCTCAATGTATCGTCATACTTATGTAGTTTGCTAGCACTCTTATATTTTATTTATGTTATATGGATGCATTATGTATGTTTGCTGTCCACATAAATTTATTGCTTAATAGACTGTTTTTGTTATTGATAAAATCATAGAACAGAAAAAACAGAAGGACTTTATTTTTAATTTATTTTAGTTTGAATGATAAAAGAGTTAATATTTTATATATAATTTAATATATTTAGCACACAGTTCTTTTTTTCAAAGTAGTTCATATATATCTAATATAGAAATAAAACAAATTAACTCCTTTTTTAAAAAACTTTCATTTTTTATGACTATAATCATGAAAAAAAAAATCCAACGTTTCGACTATCTTTTATAGTTTTTTAAGGCACACTAAAATAAAATATATATACAATAAATATCACATATTCCAAAAAAAAAATAAATAAATAAAAATTACAAAATATATTCATAACCAAAATTTTCTTTTTTTTACCTTATCTCACTCCCCTTTCTTATTACAATCACAACTTAGACACAACTAATTTCTTTTTAAAAATCTATATATATCATATAAAAACTTTTAATTAAAAACCTATTATTTTCTTTTATCTTTTTCTATTAACATCCTATTTAATTCTGGTTTTATTTCATTTATGTATATACCCTCTTTTATTATCCTTTTATTATATGACTTAATACATTCCAAAGGTTTTATTTCAAAATCCCCATGCTTAAATTTATTCTTATGAATGTAAATAGCAGAATTTTTATCACCTAAATGCTGTTTTAATCTAGTTTTTATTTTATTTTTACTATTCCCAATATATGTCATTTCTACATTCTTTCTAAAACAATTCACACATCTTATCAAATAAACTGAATTCATAATGTCTAACCTATTATAATTCCCATTATTATTAATTAAAAAATTTAAATTTAAAAAGGTTAATAATATGTTTAGTGTGTTATATGAAAAAGGTTGTATGGAAAAATTAGTCATGCTTAAATTAAAAAGAATGGATATAAAATGTGCAAATATATATGGTTTACCTAAAATACATAAGCTTGGTATTCCAATGAGGCCAATTATTAGTAGTTGTAATACTTATTATGAAAAAATTTCGAGGTGGGTGTATAATAATATTTTCAAAAAATATATTACATTATTTGACAAAAATTGTGTTTTAATTCTATACAGTTTATTAGTAAATTGAAAGTTTTTTTAGAAGGTAAGGTTTTTAAAAAATTGTTTTTTTGTAAAGTTAGATATTGTTAGTATGTATACTAACATTGATCCGGAGGTTGCTATTTGTTGTTTTATGGATTTATATAATAAAGATAAAGGGGTAAAATAAAAAATTGAGAGTTTTCTTTTATATGAAATATTAGTGATTTGTTGTAGGGACATTATTTTTAAGTATGGGGATGAATTTTATAAGCAAAAAGAGGGTTTAAGTATGGGTAATAGTCTGAGTGGTTTTTTGGCAGGAATATATATGTATAAGTTTGAAAAACATTTTTTTAATTATAATAGGAATAAATCAATTTTTTATGTTAGATATGTCGATGACTATTTTATGTTTTTCAATGGTAATAAAAGAAATGCAGATAATTTTTTGAGTTATATTAATGGTAGAGTTGAAAAAATAAAATTTACTATGGAAAAAGAATATATTAACGTTATTGAATATATGGATGTTAGAATTTTAAAAAAGATTGATAGGAATGCCTTAGTGTTATTATAGAAACATCTGTGTTTAGAAAAGAAAAACATTTTTGGATTATCAAATAATTGGTTTTCAGATATTGATAATCATAGTAAAATTAATATTGTTAATAATAAAATTATTAGGGCAATTAAGTTATGTTCAAATAGTAATTTGTTTGAGAATGAGGTTGATATTATTAGGAATGAATGTCTTATAAATGATTATACTAGGGGTGTAGTTGAACATTTGTTTTCTAATAAAAATATAAATAAAATAAGGAATAGAATGGGATTAGATAGGAATAGGAATAGAGAAAAGATTATTTATGTTGGTTTTAATATATCTAAAGATTTATTTATTAAAGTTAAGAAATTAATTAAAATGATTAATAGGAAATATAATGTTTCAATTTGTCCAGTTTATAAAAAGAAAGCAAATTTAATTTTTTTAATTAATAATAATGGGGATTATAATAGGTTAGACATTATGAATTCAGTTTATTTGATAAAATGTTTGAATTGTTTTAGAAAGAATGTAGAAATGACATATTTTGGGATTAGTAAAAATAAATTAAAAACTAGATTAAAACAGCATTTAGGTGATAAAAATTCTGCTATTTACATTCATAAGAACAAATTTAAGCATGGGGATTTGGAAATAAAATTTTTGGAATGTATTAAGTCATATAATGAAAGGATAATAAAAGAGGGTGTATACATAAATGAAATAAAACCAGAATTAAATAGGATGTTAATAGAAACAGATAAAAGAAAATAATAGGTTTTTAATTAAAAGTTTTTATATGATATATATAGATTTTTAAAAAGAAATTAGTTGTGTTTAAGTTGTGATTGTATTAGGAAAGGGGAGTGAGATAAGGTTAAAAAAAGAAAATTTTGGTTATGAATATATTTTGTAATTTTTAATTTAATTTTTTTTTGGAATATGTGATATTTATTGTATATATATATATTGTAACGATCGAATAGAAAGTGTAGATCGAATCTAACCGCAATGTGCACTACACGGGCGCCATCTAGGCATTTGAGCTTAGAAAAATTTATAAAATAGGCAGATACACGCTGTTAAGATTCCACTATTTAAATATTCAGATCATTAGCCCAAGTCACTAGCTCAGTGGAACAGCAGAGATTATAAAATATAACTTTATATCTTAAATATAAAAAAATAAAAGCCACTGCCAGAAATTAACACATAAAAATATTTATTTATGCACATATAAAATCATTCTAATTTGAGGAATAAGTTTAACATTTTAGATTTTTATATTAATCTTTAATTTTACATTTAAATAGAATGCAATAATGAATTTAATATTTATTTAGTGAGTCGAGTATAAATAGACTATATAGATTGTATTTGAAAAGAAACATGTTCTATCCCTTATTTAACCTTAGGCCAAAAAGTTCGCAGTCAAACCGGTGCCAATCCATCTGATACATTTATGTATTCAATGTAGCATGAAAATATGACAACACAAAATACTATACTGTCAGGAATGTACATCTGAACAGTAAGTAGAGTTAGAGAAAACATTGTCTCTCCATCAACAGGAATGCTACATCTGTTGGCGAGTAGAACAATAAACAAAAAACTCCATAGGAATGGACTACGGTCCTTTGCCAACTCACAAACCCATCCATAGATAAACAGAAGGTGTGTGGCATATATTTGCAATCCTGCCTGTAGTGGATCTCATACTACATCTACTAATTACACAAAATATCCAATCCATTGAGCTAATTCAACTACGAAACAAATAACCTAAGATTACCCTCCCTTAAACTATATATATAACTTTACAAATCCATATAGCCTGACATTGATGACTTATATATTCCAATAGACTATGAAACAACAACGTAATTAACCGCTAACGAATCTATGCAATGTCAATACCCAACTTAAATTTCCTCATTTAAAATTTAAACAATAAATATTAATACAAATAAAATAATAAATGGAAATGATTTTTTTATTGAATGCAAACATATAAATTTAAACATTATTAATTGATTTCTAACATAAGTCAGATATATATAATTTAAATATTGATTGTCAATTTGAAAATCAGATAAGAATTCCTTTTTTTAAATTTAGGTTAGATGAATTTTAAAAGTTTGAACAAAAGTTCTTAATTATTTTTTTAGAATTGTAAAGTTCATAGCTCACTGTAGAAGAGTCCAGGTTTCTGTTTTTAATTCCCACAATGTCTCCATTGGAAGATTGCTCTGATGTTCTGGAGGTAGCATTAGCTGGTTCCATTCTGGTATCACAGTCTTTTCATTTTTTAAAATAAGTGAGAGAGAATGACAAGTGCGTCTTGTCACTTGTCTGACCAAATCAAGTTGGAAAAACTGACTGGAACTCAATATTTTTCTTTTTATAGTCCTCCCATGGATTCCATGGACAAAAACGTCACTGTTCTATTTTTTCATTATGGTCCAGGCCTTTATTTGCTTCCATTGGTCAAACTAAAATCTCTTTTTTCTCTTATCAATTTTTCATCTGACTTTTTAATTACACAGCTTTTGGATAATTAATAAACAAACATTTCCATTTACAGATTACAGGAATTAATTAATATCTGTTTTTATTTTAACTTACGCTATTTCTTTATTAAAATATTTTTATATTTAAATCTTGTATTTTTTAGCAAAAAAATACGTTCAAATATCTTTTTTTTTTTTTTATTTATAAAAAAATATTTTTAAAGTTTAGCATCTCGGCAAATATATATGTTTAAAAAACATTTTAATTTTAGCATTTTTTCTTTCCTTTTTTAACAACTTTATTTTTATTTGCGAACTTTAAGATTTTATTTTAAATTAATGTAACAATATTTATATATATCGTTACAATATATATATATATATATATATATATATATATATATATATATATATATATATATATATATATATTAGTGTGCCTTGGAAAAGACTATAAAAGATAATTGAAATGTTGGACTTCTTTTTATGATTATAGTCATAAAAAATCAAGTTTTATAAAGAAGTTAATTTGTTTTATTTCTATATTTTATTTATGTTTATGATTGTGCAACAAATGGTTTTATTTCAGATTCTTATTAATTTACCTGTTTGTATGCTATATTTAAAATTAATTTTGGATTATAATATCAATATAGGATATTTGCATATTTTAAAATAGTATGTGTTCTCTTTTTCATATGAATTATTTATTTATAAAATGTATATTATTTTGCTGAATGCAGTATAAGTAGATCCATGTTTCTATTATTTTATTTTATTTCTTGTTTATTGCCTAATTTTATCTAAGCTATGTTTAGCATTAATTATTATTATTTATCACCTTTCATATCCAGTAATTATAATATTTCTGCATAGAGACTTTTGTCTCTCTTTATTTAAGAATGCTTAGTTTGCCAATATTGTTTGAGGTTGTGGCTTAGCCTCTCTCTAGAGTTTGTTGAGATATTTTGTATAAATTTTATTGATCTTATTGTATTCAAAGCACATGATGTTTTATTTAGGCAACCATATTTAGTATTTTTGTCCCTAATTAAATTTCTCATCATTTCTTGACTAGTGACAAAATCCTAGATTATTTTGTTATTACCCTCAAATGTAGCTTCACTTATTTATGAGTTTATATCATCATCTTTTTAATTTTTCCATTACTTAATTATTTCAATAGGAATATAGTTTGATGTTGGTAATATGTTTTGTAAAGCATGTGTAGTATTTTACCATGGGTTTATCGTGGCAGTTAAGTGATTTTATCAAGTTATTCGAGGAACACCATCCTAATCTCTTGTAGCACTCAGTTTATTTAGATGTGAATTAAGTTAGGACATAAATACAACAAATAATTGACCTCAATATATTAAATTTTATCGTAGACATAAATAGAAAATATATATCTCTCTTATTATCCTTCATTACTGGTTTGGAAAGCTTGTATTTTAACTAATGTTAAATATTCAGGAAAGAGAAACTATTCATGATAAGGACACTATCATTGTATAAATGCTTTAACATGCGAGAACTTTAGAGAATTTAAAGCAATAGAAAATTTATTTTGACCCAGTAGATAATTTTTAACTAGTCAAATTTATTTATTTTTCATAAATCTATTTATAATTTTAATCTTTGTATATATTTTTGACTATGAAGACTTAATTCATATGTTATATTTGCAATTTGTTATTATTGGTTTTTCTGTAAAATAAATACTTCTTTTTTATTATTAAGAAATTTTTTATAGTCATTTTTCCACATCATCGACTCATTAATCAGAAATCTAAACAATGATAAAAAGAATTATAGAATATCTCAAGAGGGTGTTGTAAGAGTACAAAAACATTGAAATTAATATAAGTCCCTTTATAAACTTATATTTAAGTATTATTATTACATCTAAGAAAAATGTATTTTGCTTAATAAAAATATAATCGCATTACTTCCGCAAATTTGATTTACTTATTAAATAATCATTGTCTTTTTTTTTATTTTAAAATTATTTTTCATAAATATTAAACCAAATTTTATATTCCATAATAGATTTGAATTATGAAAAGACAATTCAAATTTAGATAATATTTAAGTACATTTATTTTATGATATTTAGAATGGGTATAAAATCCCTTACCTATCCATAATATCAGAATGTCATCCTAAATTATTATTTCTTATTCTAAATTAAGAGGTCATGTTGTGTTGTTGTTATTGTTGTTGTTGTTGTTGTTCTTCTTCTTCTTCTTCTTCTTATTATTATTATTATTATTATTACTACTACTACTACTACTACTACTACTACTATTATTATTATTATTATTATTATTATTATTATTATTATTATTATTATTATTATTATTATTATTATTATTATTATTACAATTGTGATAAGATATTAACTTAAGGGTATGTGTATGTTTTACTTATTTACTGGGATTTCATTCTATGTTGAATAGATCTTAAGAATTATAGAGAATTTATTTTACATTAAAATAAATTATATTACCTTGAGATATCATAATTTATTTCATAAACTCTTTTATTTAAAAATTATTTTGCTAAAGATAAAACTATTTTCAAGAACAATAATCTTTGGTGGCAAAGATTTAAGATAACACTGTCAAATTTTATAGAATCAAATATAATATTTCATCTGACCATATCAATGAAATAGTTAAGAAATGGACATGAAAGATGATAGTGGTAGTAGATATCTGTAAAAAAGAATGTTAAATGCAATCTTCATGGCATATGCTTGCAATATCATCTGTACTAGAGCGAGTCAAGAGTTCTCCTCTTCTTAAGTTATTAATAATATTGCTTTACATTTTAATTAATGTGAAGAATATAGAAAGAATAGAATTTAAAGTATTGGTCACTCTTAATAATAAGCACAAACAAATCATCATAGGTCTTTTACTGCATACACTTAGCATGACATTTGAAAAACAATTTTCTTTATTCTAATGACATATATTTTAAGTGTTAAAACAAACAACAAATTCCTCACAGACAGATGTGTAATTAAAAATTAGTGTCAGGGTGTAAATATTAACATATTATTAGTTATTGTTTATTGATTATTCAAGATTATAATAGTTTGTTGTAGTAATTATTTATTTTATGAAATAAGCATAAAATAAATTAATCAATTTTTTCACTTTGCATTTATAATTTTTTTTATTCATTTTTATATATCTAGCCATTTTTTTTTTACCAATTTCATTTTATATATTTTTAAATTTAACTTTGATTGCTTTTTCTTCATCTCATTTTAAATTCATATTTGAATTCTTATTCTTCATCAATATTCGGGAATTCTTTAATTCTCATCATCAACATAATCATAATAATATCAATTTTCTTGAATAAAAAATGTAACAGCAAAAATAATAGTTAGTAATATGTAATCCTTTTTTTTTAAATAATGTAAATAACTGAAAGGCATTTGTAACATTCTCTAATCTTTTTATTAAATTATATTTATAAAATTGAACAATTAAACATAATTCAAGTAATAAAAATAAAAATATTTTCGTTTTTTTTAAAAAAAACAACAACTTAAAAGTGATTTTTAACTTAGAGGGATAATATTCAAAAATAGAAATCTGTAAATAAGAAAGTATATGACATTTAATAGTTGTTTAGATATTTCAAATTACATATCTATTCATTTTTAGAGAAGAGAAATAAATAATAAAACAAAGAAAATTCTTTTCATTTTATAAAATGTTTATATACTTTCTTACATTAAATAACTTTTGGAAAAAAAAAAAAACTTTTCATTTACTTTTAATCAATTAACAGTTTGTAAAATTTAATTATTATGTATTAATATTAAAAATAAATTATGACATCAATTTTAAAGCTATTTGCTTTACAATATTTCTGACACTGTTTCCCCTTCACGAATAATTCATTACCAAAATTTCATTAAAATATTTCCTAATATCTCATCATATCAATAATAACTATTATTCAAAATTAATTCAACTTTTTAATCTAGCTTTATTCTTTAAAATCTCAATAAATCAAAGTTTTTGTATTATTATGCCTTTTTATTTAATTCAACTTTCATAAGCTAATTAAATGTCTTCAGCTCCAAAATAGATATAAATATTATGCCAATGAACATAATGAAGAAGAAGAGGAAAAAAATAGAAAATGAAAGAGATCATATTCCTATTCTTTTTTAAAAAAATATTTGCCAATATAAAGCTGATTATGTTTACTGAATAATATTACAACTGTAAATAAGACAATGATTACATTTAAAATAATTTAGTAACTAATATGATGATTATAGTAAAAACATAATTTTAAGAAAATAATTTTTTATGATGTAATAAAATAGAATTTAAACATCATTTTTTCAAATTCAAATTATACAATTATATATACAATACTCTGTTTAAAAATATCATAACCCAAGCCTAATAGTTTTGCTTCGTTTTGAATTGTTTAATATCATTCATATAATAATGTTATTTAATTTAGTTATACATGTTATTGAGGATTATTAGAGAATAAAATTATTGAAATATAAAAAATAATTTATGTGCATATTGTTTTTAATAAGTTTGCAATTTAAAAATTAAATAATTTTGTATTTCAATAAAGCACTAAAAGTAATGAAAATAATGTGCAGTTAATAATAAATAATGATCTCACTTTTATGAGACTACAAAGGACACACATTAAACTAGTAGTTTTTATAAATTTAATTTTAACAAAAAATATTCATTTTAATTCTTTTTCAAATAACTTTATTTATTCATATACTTCTTTTGGTTTTCATGCTTTATTAATATTTCTTTCATTTTAATATCACTTTTTATCCAACATATTTTAAATCTTTAGTCTTATGTTACTCATATTATGGACCATCTTCAAAGCTTTACATTATTCTTTCCTATAAACCATCATACAAATATTGCTTTTAAAAATAAATATAATAATGCTAATTATAAAATTACTACTAATAATAATATTAAAATGTCAAATTAACAAAAATGGGTGAATTTTTAGCACTTCATAGATAAGAAATATCATATAACTCTTTCAACATAACTAAACATCTACACACACACACACACACATTGCTTGACAAAAGCCAGCACTTAAAAAAAACTATTAGAAGTAAATAAACATTTCTTAATTATTATTTTAAACAAATTAATGAAATAAGTTTAATTTTTTTTATAAACATTGAAATTAAATAATAAAATAAATATCAGTATCTTTCATAAGAACGTTTCTAAAGTATTAGGACTTAATAACAATCAGATAATATTCAATGAAATAAAATTGTACATAATTTTAATAATCAATTTTATTTAAACAGTTACATAAATTACGAATATGCACATACATTCAATTTATATGTGTAGAATTTGTTTTATTTCATTTATTTTGGTAGAAATAAATCATGACAAATTACTAAATTACATTTGTCTTGTATTTCATTTGTTTAGAGAAAAAAATATTTAATTTTTTATTCATGGATAAGGCATCTTTTAATTTTATATACAATAAATATTATTGAATATTGCTGTTTTACTGTTGTATTATAAATGTATAATTTTTAATTCTAAGCCTTTTCCCACAAATCGACAAATCGTCTACAAAATTATATATTGCTAGGAATAATTTATTTGAGAAGGAAATTTCCTGAACTTTACTTCCTGTTCATTTTTATGCTTAATAAACATCAGGTTGTATTAATAAATTTTACTATTTGAAAGCAACGTTGATATACTTTTTTAAAAAAAAAAATATTTCTGCAAAAATAATAAATAAAAGTAATACTTTATTTAAAGTAATTATGTAGTAATCTCATAATAAGAAAATAAATGTATATTGACTAAACCTGATTTAGCCTAATAAAATCATTTTAGACCATTTAAATATAAACGATATTATCAAATGGCCTTATTATAAAATATTAATAAATAAAGATAATAAAATGAGAATATTCAACTTATAAGCATGTACTTATACTGTTTCAAGAAATTTGTATATATAATATCTATCACTCTCCAACGCATGTGCTGATTCTATTTCATATATATACCAAAAGAGTGTGCAAACAATGCTAATACGGAAATAAAACGTCAAATTGTTTTTGCTAGGCCAAGCTTTCAACGAAGAAAATGTTTATCAAACAAGATTAAAACTATTATTAAAACAGGCAAAACTCTCCATACAGTAGTGCCACTCAGTGTTAACCAGAGTAATTATTGGATGCCAGAAGGCCAGTGCATAAAATCCTCATTTAGTGCCTATTCATCCAATATCTCCAGACTAGTTTCTGGCTTGTGACTTTCGTCAGTGAGGAATTTTGGATCTGAGAGCACTACATGTGATGTTTAGTGATTTAAAATTAAAACATACAATAAACTTAACAAAGCAGCCTGGTATAAATTATAAATAGAATAATTAATTATTGAAAAAATATTATTGCGGTAAACAACCAGTTCTAACAATAATACATTTTTTGGAATTAATTATATGCAAGCTTCTTTTATTTTACGTTTTAAATTATGAATATTTTTCAGATAAAGAATGGTACCGTCAGTAGGTTTAAAAAAGTCTAGACACTTTTCAAGATCAACAAATAGTGAGATATATTCATTATAAGGTCATCTATATAATAGATGTAAATGCAATAGTGCATATAGTGGGTGTTTTTTGATCACGATAAAAAGTCTGGTCATTCGTTTCAGCCTGCAGTAACTAAAATTGTTTGTCTAAGAAAAATAATGATATATATATACACACCTGGGTCTCTTTTTACATGGACTTATTTAACACGATTTTGAAGTTATGCGATTCATGTTTCACCGGAAGTCGATTTCCGATAACGCGCTATTACTTTAAATAATAAATTTTGTGTGCTTATGTTATATTGAAAGTAATAGCACATTATTGGAATTCGACTTTCATCTTAGTAATTTCAATATTTTCAGTGCTTTATAATAGTAAGATATTATGCAATAATGAAATTAAAATCATGATTTCCACATTTTATGTATACACATATTAAATTTTACAAGATTATAATGTAAATTTGTTCAAACATTGTGCATGTTAATTTTGCATTTTAAATCACATTCTGTTTTTGCTTTTTAAAAAAGAATGCAATCAATTATTATTTTCTTATTAATGACACTAATCATTAACATGCTCTTAAATTCCAATGAGAGCTAAATGGTTGTATGTCTGGATATCATGAGCTTCGTAAACAATTAATAAAATCATCGTCTCAAAGATTAATTACTAATTACATTGTCACCAGAAAATCACATTAATTAAAATGTGTATAAAAATGTAAATTACTGTACTGTAAATTATGCATAAAAATATATTATTTTGAATAAAATTAAATATTATAGTTAAAAAAGGTTTGTCTTTTATCAATTTTTTTCAAATTTGAAATTTTTTATTAGTCATATTTTATTTCCTTATTTTTTTTTTTTGCGTGAATTTTAAAGTAATTTTACGTTGGTGCTTTGCTTTTACATGAATTTTGGAATATCACAGACTGCTTCCCCCCTTTTTCAATATAAGTTACGTCTATTTTTGCATGATTTCATTTGCATGTGTTTTCTGAGGAACCTATCTATCGCGTAAAATGAGACCCAGGTGTATTAGTTAATAATTAATTCCAAAAATTGCATTAATGTTACAAACAATAACAATTTTTTTAACAAAAAATGGTTATTTAATGCAATGACATTAATCTTTTCGTAAAATATTGACGAATTTATAGCTTATACACACATGGTTTTACTAAGTATAGTATAGTCTTGCTTTGACAAAGATTTAAAGCCTGACTTAGCAAAAAATAATAATGTGGTTTTTTAACCATATTTGTATTGTCTACATGCTCTAGAGTAATATATTTGTACCCTTATGTATTTTCATACAGCAAAAATATATGTAATAGATAAATATATAAATTACAGTAAGCATCTTCAATTATATATATATGACTTTTATTTTCCAACCACAGAATTCCCAGAGAAGACATTCTGAGTTTAGTTTTTGATAATAGAGACCTTTAAAAAGATTCCTCATTAGAGGTCAGTAGTTGATTAATAAATGTTTTTGTAACTTGCAGCAATTTTTATTAAATATTATACTATAAATTCTGAGTAATTGATGGAAGATATTCTCTTAGTTAGTCTATTACTGGCAAATATGACTCCTAGATTGAATCTTTTTTCTGTTTTTTTTTTTTTTTTTTCACCGTATGATTTAATAAAACAGTTTGACTTACAAACTAGGGTTCGTTTTACTTTTTTATTACTAGATGCTCAGCACGTACGGTATTATATATATATATTAGGATGATATTTTAATCCATTGTTATGCGTATGGAACGATTTTTTTATTTTTAAAATTATTAATATTAGTAAGAGAATATTTTTTGAATTAGTATACAGATAACACCACTGTTTTCTTGTCAAAACTTTTTACCTCTTGATATCAATAATAATATGAAAAAGCATAATTCACTTTACTTTCTTGCTGAAGTAAGATTTAATGCATTATGTTTATTAAACTTTTAATTTTCTTCTATAGATATAACATTTACCTATGTAAAACGTATTACGGAGTTAAATTAAAATTTGATTTATTTTTCTATAATGTTCATTAAATATACACAATATGTTTATTGTTCTTTTGTATAGTAATTGATTCATATATAATAGATAAAGTTATTTTATAGTGGTCTTCCTAATTATTTTTTATATGATAGTAGTAGCTTATCTTGATTATATTTTTACATAAGTCATCCACGAACATATTTCTGCATTATTTTAATTGCTTTTACTATATTCTCAGGTTCGTCCCATTATTTTAATGATAGGACAAATTCTTAATGCTAACATTAAAATTATCTTCTCTGGTTATGTGTTAAATTATTTTAATTCTTTTATAAACTCTTCATCACATATAATATGTGTCAGAATCCAAATAAGATTCTAGCTATTAAGGTCTTTTCTCAAAATATTTGTATGGATACAGTCTGAGTAGACTATTGGTAAATTAGATCAGTCTTAATTATGTTCTCTACTGTGCTCTATCAGTCTATCTTTATGCATGTCAATGTGCTGCATGGTTGATAGTTTGTTCATTTCTTTTTATTGTTATTCTCATTTCTGCAATTTTCAAAAATTTTCTTTTTCTGCTTTTTTTATTTGGTCTTCAACTTTATTCTTTAATGAATATAATGCTGAAAATAATGTTATACTTTTTTTTTTAGTTCATTTTGCAACAAATAAACAGAAACCTGTTCTGTAAATTTTTAACATGTTACACTTTTCTCCTATACAATTGGCAGATTATGCATTATTATTCTAATTACTTGATCTACTGACAGTGTTCATGTAGTTAAACTCCTTTTTCTATTTAGTGGAAAAATTAGATATAGACTTGTTTGTATCAATCTCATTTCTCTTTTGGGATATTTAATAATGGATACCATCCTTATGTTAAGAAACATAGAAGTTGTTTATTATCACACTCTTGCCTTATTTGACTTCACACAAGCAACACTAATATCTGATGCATTTTTGTGACTGTATGCCAAAGCTAATTTCTGCCATTTTTTTAAGCTATTGAATAAACAATAATATATTTTTAAGCTTCTTAAATGATCTATGGCATTTTTTCAAACATCTATTTGCTAAAGTCTAAACAATTAAGTGAACAGAATCAAGGTAATATGTCTTTTTTGATTGATGCTCATCTTTTGTATCTTGATATAATTAAAACATTTCACTTTTTTTCTATGTTCCTCTTTTTCTCTTTTTATATTTTGTATCAAGGAATCTTCTGAATTGATCTTATGAGTCTTTTTATTACTCTTGAGATATCATTATTGTTTGGTGAATTTTTATATCACGTTTTATTTTTCTACAAAATTATTTACCCTTCTTAATATTTATTAATAATATATCTTTACAATTTATATTTATATGAGTTAATATAGGTCTGTTTTTATGCATTTCTTAATGGATATTATCTCATAATTTGCTCCATTTCTTTTTTTAATTTTTTGTTTGGTTTTACTCCCACATGCAAGTATATGCTCATCCAATATTTTTGTTATATTTTCATATCTAGCCTTTTTTATCATTTTACTTTTTTATTTTTCTTCATGATTACCTTTATCTAGGTTCCACATTCTGAATAATTCTTTTATCCACTGTGGAAATTTTGTTGGTTTTCTTTAACATTCTTTCACTCTTTTGAAAGATTTTTGTTGTTTTTGTTCTTTCTTCTCTAGAATATATTGACACCTTTGTCATTACTTTTCCTTAATTTTTTTTAAATGTTTTTTTTTAATTTAATGTATTATTTTTATATACTTTCTTGTTTTCTGTTAAATTTCTTTTTAATATTGTTCGTGTATTCTTTGTCTAACATGCATATCAATTACAACAAAATGTATTACTATACAATGATAATCTTAAAGATTATATTTATATTCCTAATTATTCTTACATACACTATATATATATATATATATATATATATATATATATATATATATATATATATATATATATATATATATATATATATATATATATATATATATATATATATATATATATATATACGGATGAACCCACAAAATATGTCAAATATATATAACCATATGATGGCTTGCTCCAAACAAATTCAACCCTACGATGAGACACAGTCACACAAATGTCAGGTTATGATTAAATATACACAATAAATGTGACTTCTCTAATGTCAGGGTTATTTACTAAAAAATCTGTAATAAATAAATCTAATTATAGTCTTCATTTCATATTATAATCCTATAAGTGAATGTATCCTAAAGAATAATAAAGCATTATTCAGTCTTCTAACAATATCCTAATACAATAAATAATTTTAATATTAATTAATAATGATGAGACATATTTTCAACAAGATAGGATGTTACTTGTGAAAGGGATTTTATTCATACTCCTATATCATAGCAAATGATTTTTTTATAATCCATATTAAAATAATAAAATAAAATGATCTTAACCATATATATTATTTTAACAACAACATAAATTTAAATGAAGTGACTTTAAGAATCACTGTACTGTTATATTTCAAATAATATAATATTTGCGTGATCAGGATATTTTGATATGCAGATGATGATACAGATGCAAACTCCACATTTAATAATCAAACATAAATTTTATTATTACTAGAAAATATAACAACTATAAATGATTATCACTTTATTATGATTGAAATAATACAATGATTACAATGTTTTAACAATAAATTTTAAGACATAAAGTAACCATATGATTAGCTATAAATACAGAAAATTCTAACATGTATTTTACTAATATAGCTTTTCCTCCAATATGTCATAAGCATGAAATAAATTATGGATTGATAAGTAAATATTATCAAGAATATTATAACCTTAAATTTAGAGAGGATGCATAATTTTCTATGTCATATATAAAATAATTATGTAAGTTTAAATATTGACTACTTATCATGGAATTTAGCACATAGGATATGCTTAATATGCATATTAACAGCATCAACATACTTAAACAACTCTGATAATATCAAGAGAAAAATAAAGACATAGTTGGTATTACATATGACTTTAACATTTTCACCAAGAAATATAAGTAATATAATAGGCAAAATAATGGAATAATATCAAAGTACACATTTGTGTATAAGTGCAAATAAAGAATTATGATTATGCCTCTAATCTTAATAAAATTAATAAGAATAAACCATCACAGAGTATTTTCCAAAAGCATGGCATCTTTAGTTACATGTCACCTAGGACATACTACATGTCCAAAAACACAATAACAATATATAAAAATAGATACATACCACAAACTATCTCAAGTAATAATATCAAACACATGATGTAAAAAAACTCATAAACCATATAATTAAAGGAAAAATAACTAGGGAAATAAATTATTGCTTGACAATTTAATAAGAAAACATACATCGACTCCCTTAATTCATTTATTCATTTATCCACACTCAAAATAATTCCATAATAAATGAACATATTTCTTTAATTATATTACAATGCAAAAATACTCTGAGAACTTCATACTCATATAACATAAATTATACATAACTTACAAGCAAACAATATCATAAGTATAATAAAACATATAAATAATCTTATATTTAAAATATTATATTTTGATTTGTTACATTTAAAAGTTTTTTAGTCCTGAAATCACTGATTCCAAAGCCATTCTCTACATACAGCACTAAAATTCAAATAGTGATTCCATTTAAATTTACAATATTTTATTAAAATATTCTGAATATTTAAATATCATATATGGAAAATATAATTAGTTAAAATCCAAGGTATTAGAATTGCATGGTGACATAGATTATACTATTCAAGGTAAAGCAGCACAATATTATCTAAAGCAATAGGAAGTTTAAATAATATTATTTTCTTCAGAGCAATGCAACGTTTAAAGAAATGAAAAATTTATAGAAAGCATAATATAAGTTATTTTGAAGCAATGTAAAATATATAAAATAACATGATGTTTATATATATACAGGAACATTATTTCAAATAAGTAGGTTGTAGAAATCACATGATTCATTTTATGTAATATTTTAGCTTTCATAGCCATTTAAAATATCCCAATGGAATTTATATAAAACAATATGCAGATAAAACAATATCCATTTTGTAAAAAGTTCAATATTATTTAAACATGAAACAATATGTATTTTTAAAATCATTAAGATGTCTATGTGAAAAACTTTGAAAACATGAAGTATATTTCAGAATATATATTTTTATCTTATGATAAAAACATACAAACAGAAAGTTAATCTTTTTGTAATGTACTTAAAATAAGACACAATTCCGAGAAATGCAATATTTCCATTTTTGAAATTATAGAGATGTAAAATACACAGTTTATTTTTAAAATTAACACAATGTTATCTTTCACAAGATATCATTTTAAATTATACAAATATGATATTACAAAGATAATTCACTTCTACAGTAAAGTATATGCATTTTAATTTTCCAGAATAATTATTTTATAGCTAATTTTATTATTTTACAGTACTCTCTAAGCTAGCAAAATTTTAACTCTGTTTTAAACAAAATTAAGCTTAATGAGAATAATTGTAAATAACAGTAAGCAAATATACAGTTTATAATTAACAGTAGAAGATAACTTAGAAATTTATTTAAATATTTAAGCACATGACTAGCATTCACAATATTAGTTTAAATTAAATGTAAACATTATTTAAGCATGAAATAGAAGTTGATTACAATTTATTGCAAATGTAATCTATTACCTTACTGAGAATTTCCAAAGTTGATAAAGCAATATTATAGTTAATCATTTTTTTTCTATTGAAAATAATTTGTCGGAAATTTCCCAATCATGTATACATTTAGGAAATACTGTAGTGAAATATTGGCTAAGTCAGAAAGTCTGACCAGATATTATTTTAGTTTACCAAAAATACATACGAAAAATTAACACATTAGGAAATAAAGGAAGAATTACATACAAAAAATAAAGTTAAAACAAGTGGTCAGTTGCTTTTATATGATAAGTAAAATGGTATAAAAAATTAATGATTGACAATTAATTAATTAATTTGATCACAAATTAATTTTCAAGTAAAATATTCTAAAATATTATTTTTTAAACAAAATTATATTTACATCATACATGCACAAATAATTATTTAATGATAATTAAATATTACAAATAATACATTTCTCTAACATTTTAAAAGTTTTCAAAATAATGCTTTAAGAAAATAACAATAGATATTTTTTAAACAAAAAAATGTAACAATTTAAACAATATTAACTATTAATTTTTTTAAACAAGGTAATGGAATTATAATCACTTTCTTTTAAACTTTTTGTTTTAGTCCAAACAAAATATAATATGCCTGTACACACATTTGAAAGACTAGAATATTACTTAGAATTTTTAAAAGAAATTGTGACTAACTATTTGTTATTTAGAATATAATAAACTATTATTAAATTATTTAAATATTTGTTTGTTTTAAATTAAAGCAAAATATTTAATAAATTTTAATTATAGCTATATCTAGTAAATAATTGACTTTTAAGCTAGAAGTAAACAAAACATTAATAAGGATATTAAATCTATGTTTTTTAAAATATCAAACATTACAAAATCAGCTTAACTTATACTTTAAAAATAATTAAACATGCTATTTAAACTTATCCTAAAGAAAAATCATATATTAACAGTCTTTATAATTAATATTTTGACACAATGAATTATTTATTACATTAAATACATTTTATCATTTTAAAAATATCCTTAATTGTTAATTTCAATTGATACTGTATTTCAGATAGATAAATTTTTCAGAGATTATACATACTGTAAGAGGTGATTAATAACTCATTTTATTAAAGACAATGGCAAATGCTTTTACTTTATAGTAATAATATAATGTCTTACATTATTCATGTTATTTCTCCAGTAATTTCTAATTTAATTATTATTTTTTAATATGGTATTGGTATTTTCTATTTTAACAATTAATTTCTTAATAAACTTCTCAGCTGACCTCTCAAAAACCATTCAAAAATAAAGTAATTAAACTGAACCTTTTTATACATTAAAATATACTTTTCAATACAACAATGATAGGTGATGATTAACTTCTTCATTTATATTATTTCTATTGTACTCCAGGTTAAGTTTTTTGACAAAATTGCTTATAGACAAGGTGAAAGCTAAAATAATTACGTATTTATCAATTTACTTTAACATTAATTGTCTTTTGGAATTAAATTTACTTGTTTAATTTTGTAATCCAAAATTTACTATTTAATTAGTATTTATAATTAATAATAATAATAATAATAATAATAATAATAATAATAATAATAATAATAATAATAATAATAATAATAATAATAATAATAATAATAATAATAATAATAATAATAATAATAATAATATATTTATTTCATTATTAAAAAAAGGTAAAGTATTTCTTACTTATAATACACAAATTAAATATAAACTTTTAGCTATTAAGTTTAATATATATTACAATATCATTAATATAAAATCATGCTTAATAAATATATTATTTAAAAGAATCACTTGCATTTATCTAATATAGTTGCCATGTGACAGAATTTCTCTCTCTCTCTCTCTCTCTCTCTCTCTCTCTATAGATCTGAACCTATATATATATATATATATATAGCTGTGTAGCAATTCAATATATATATATATATATATATATAATATTTGAATTGCTACACAGCTATATTGTTATTCAGAAAGAAATTAATTTCCAATTAAAAATTTAATTAATGGAAAAGAAATTAATTCTGTATGCTACTTATAGGTAATATTTTTATAGTCATTAATAACTGTTTGTTTTATTATTAACACATTATATAAAAGCACATATTTTTGGAAATATTGCAACGTTGTTTGAATTCATAATGGATTGATCTTTAGGATATTATATAAAAGGTTATAAGTAATATTAAATACATCCCATATTCACAAAATACCTCAAATATATATATATATATATAAAATGCATATTTTGCGGGTTCATCTGTGTTAAAAACTTTTAATATCAATATACTGATGTTTCGACTTGGTCACACAAGCCATCCACAGAGTGGATGGCTTGTGTGACCAAGTCGAAACGTCAGTATATTGATATTAAAAGTTTTTAACACGGATGAACCCGCAAAATATGCATTTTATATATTTAACCTGTGCAAATCTTCGTTTTAACATATATATATATATATATACATGAAGCTATACTATCATTATGGAACATACTAGGAATCATAGACAAACAAAAAAATTGCAATCAATATAACATCAAAACAGCTTTCCAAATCCATATCATACTATGAGGAATTTTAATATCTACAGAACTGAAACATAAAATGCTGACTAAAAACTACATCTAGAAAATACCATGTAAATGCAGAAAAAACTATAGTGATGAGGTTAATTGCTCTACTGAAAAGTGATTTTATAAAGAACATAAACTGATGATTAGAAAATAGAAAACAATCATACCTAAAGTAATAGACTATATGTGTACCAATGAGCATATGTTCAATTGAAAACACACAAAATATATTGGATAAAGAGGAAAAAGTACAAAGAAAAAATTCAAAGAAGTTACTCATATGACAATGGCAAACAACCACATATGTCAACTTAGTATAATAACATAATGTCTGAAAGTCACTAATCAACCCTGCTCAGAGGAATCTCACAGTCAAGTATATGCAATTTCTACTATCTGTTGCTTTTAACTAAATAGATCTGTAGTTAGAGCATTACCTTAAATTCAATATCCATTTATATATACAGTAAAACCAACTTATAGCGGTCTTGACACTTCACCCTCTATTTTTAAAAAAATGTAACTACATTTTTTTTCCAACTAAGTGTATCCAACTTTAATCAATGTATCTAAATATGAATAAACTATATCTAAGTATCAATGTTAAAAAAAACTTTAAAAAACTTACATTTTGATGCATAGTTTTTCACTTGTAATGTATATCTAGTGGTCTTAACCGTATATATAACTATAAATAAATAAACTATATTAACTATAAATGTTTTTACATAAAGATGAATAAAAAAAATAAAAAATGAATGAACTTACATTTTCTGCATGCAGGATCCATGTTTCAAACTACGTTATTCTCACTATGTAATTGCAAAGTATATCTAACTATAAATGTATTTTTTACATGAAGATTAATAAATAAAATGTAATAAAACTTACATTTTTATGCTCTATTTAGAGAAGATAAGTGTCACCAATAAAGTCCATACTGTCAAAATTATGAACTACTTTTATCATGTGTAATTTTTGCCATGTGTAATCCCCCCCCCCCACATGTCCATTTACTTTTTTACCAAAAAAAGATTCAAATCAATGTTAAAACAGTTGTTCACAATTTGACATACTTGGTTTTAACATTGATTTTAATCTTTTTTCTCCAAAAAAGTAAATGGATGTGTGTGTGTGGGGGGGGGGGGTTACACATGGCAAATATTACACATGACAAAAGTAGTTCATAATTTTGACAGTAGGAACTTTATTGGTGACACTTATCTTCTCTAAATAGAGCATAAAAATGTAAGTTTTATTACATTTTATTTATTAATCTTCAGTGAGAATAACGTAGTTCGAAACATGGATCCTGCCTGCAGGAAATGTAAGTTCGTTCATTTTTTTATTTATTTATTCATCTTTATGTAAAAACATTTATAGTTAAAATAGTTTATTTATTTATATATACAGTTAAGACCGCTAGATATACATTACAAGTGAAAAACTATGCATCAAAATGTAAGTTTTTTAATTTTTTTTTTAACATTTATACTTAGATATAGTTTATTTATATTTAGATACATTGATTAAAGTTGGATACACTTAGTTGGAAAAAAAATGTAGTTAAGTTTTTTAAAAATAGAGAGTGAAGTATCAAGACCGCTATAAGTCAGTTTTACCATATATAAGTGTGTTTGTGTGTGTGTGTTTAGGTTTAATTTCTATGCTAATACTGACATTGGTCAGACCACAAGTACTCTGAAGAAGAAGAATAACACCGCTCAGGATGTTGTATTATATTTCAACTGGTGGGCTATTATTATTAGTTGAATGCATTTTGAAAGTTTAATAGTTGAATGTATTTCGAAAGTTTAAATAAAGTTTAATTTTTTCCTAACACATTCAATATTTAATCTTTGATGATGGAAATAGTTCAAGTTATAATTACTTTTAAAATATTGTCATCGCAAATCTTCTGTTAAACTTTGTTGGTGTTTACTTTATTAACAATTATTTGGAAAATATAAGTTGCTTATGTGACAGAATATTTTAATATATAAATATACTTAAAACATTTATCTAAACTTAAATAGATTTTTTAGCTTTTAATAAAAAAATAAACCATTTGTTTGACAGAGTTGGTCTGTCATAACATTTATACTATGAGAATGGAGAGGCTCTATTAGTAAAAAAAAAAATCACAATGAAGTATTTGCTATTAAATTAACTTTATTTTTCCTTCAGCACATTAATTCAGTAAAAGATTAAAAAAGAATTAAATAACCAAATTTAAAAAAAAGTTGCCTTTAATAATATGTAATGTGAAATTATACACACCTTTTACTATCTATACTTAAATTTACATGTCGTGCATATGTGTAAATGTAGACTAGCAATAAACAATAAATTTTTCATAATAAAATCTATGATTCAAAAATAATATTAACAGAAATGAAATTATTCTAAATGTTTTAAAATAACTTAAATATTTTATTCATTTATTTTGCTTCTGATTTATTGTTGTGAAAAAAATTATCAATGCAGAAACTGGATTAAATGTATTTTCTTTGCTTTTTAACATGATGCTTTATTTTATTTTACTTGGACATATGGTACCATTGAAAATTATATAAATACTATCATGGTCATTGTTATTCATCAATGTTATATTGGTATGAGTAGGTGCTCAATTTTTTTATTATAAAAGTTATCTGAAAAAACAACAAGCCTTGAAGCTAAATGGCTGACTAAACATCATGTATTAGCATCAATTCCTTGCTGGCTTTTATAATGTTTTCCCATAGACCTCAAAACTGAACAAGTAAATTAGGAAAATCCATGCAAACTAAGGCATATAAGCGTATTATTTCAAATTTACTTTTCATTAAGATCAGATTTATCTTCTTAGTGTATTTTATCATTCATGAGTTTGCTGTGCAACTTAATTACTCCACTATATTATTATTTTATATGTTACCTTATGTATTAACAATTGCTTATTATAACTTTTCTAAAATATAACCATCTGCATCAGTTTGGAATTATTTAAGTCACATATTATTATTTGCTTCCTATTTTATATTATATTTAAAAAATAGATATTTAATAGTTCCTAATTTTCATTGCCTAATTGAGTACTTAAGTGTTAGTCTTATTATGGTGAAGGATCTGGTTTAAAAAATGTGTATGATGACTGAATTAAACACATTTCGAATTTTCTGAAAAGAAAGAGGAAATTAATTTGTAAATAAATATTAGATATTATTCCAATGAAGAGAAAGTTATTAGTAAAATGTTGGTGTTTACTGCTAATGTTACAATTTTAACAATGGTGTGAGGTCATGAAAGAATGCTGGCATGAATAATTATTTGTGAAAGTAATGTGGACACATGATTTACTGTTCATTTTTAACTATTGCAAAGTGAATGTGTGTACTATTTTTGTTCCAAAATTAAATGATTAAAATTTGGGAAGTGTCTGCTAAGTAGAAAGATGCAGTCTTCTATTTTGAAAACTGTGATATCCTGCCCTTACAAAAATTGTACATAAACAACCACGATATCACACTTTTTGTCCACAGTTTGGACAATAATGATGCAGCAAAGGAATGTGAATTGAGATAAGAAACATTATTCTGTCTCTATATTGCTAAAACAATAAAATTTTATAACGAGACATAATTTCTTGGTTAAATAATTGAAGAGTTAAATAAATGTATATATTTTTTTCTCTTGAGTTTACCACTTGTAATGAATGTAGATTATTAAAAGTTATACGTGGCCATTTTTCAAAATAAAAAAAAAATCTTTATAAGTTTAGATAGCGGAAGATAAATTCTCACCAAAATGTGGTTTGATGACATTTGTATTCCAATTAATAAAGTTATAGGTCCTCATTTTTCCAAATAAATCTTTAATTGAGTGACTAAGTTGATCAGAAACTCTTATTTGGAAGTTATATGCAAAAATCTCAAGATTATAAAATTATTGGCTTAATAGGAATGTGAAATCTCACCACTAATCTAAGTACTCCAAATTGTCATGTCAGTATGCACAATAACTTTTCTGTGCAATATTATATCTCTTACTTCTTCATGCATACTATGATTCATTAATCACTGAGTTGTTTTTTTGTGATTTTCCAAATTAGGCTGCATAAATTTATAACTTACAATGGAATTTGGGGATTAAACTAGATGTTCATTTCAGTCTCATTTTATGATAAGTTACAGAATTTGTTATGCATTATATTTAATAATTTTACACATCAATAAAAATTTTCAAAGCAAAATATTTGAACTTTGGAATTTTAATGCAAACTTTTGTTACCATTATATATGTTTCTATTCCACTCTTATCATAGACTTTATATATACACTAAAAATAAGCTAATACTTCATGTTTGTTTCATATTTTATTCATTATTAATGATATTTTGTCAAAAATAAATGACTATATTCAGTTATATATTATTTCACATCACTTTATAACATTTATATGCATCATAAATTATTAAACTTGTTGAGTTTTGAGTCTTCACTTTTATTATGGCATATCTTATTAGATATCCTTAATAAATGTAGAAATTCAAAATGTATTCATTATATTTCAATTTTATTGTTATGCTTACATATTTTGCAAGCAATTAATTTTTTTTTTGTGTTGTACTCCATTTTATATTTTAATAAATGCTTGACACAACATTCAAATTAAATATAGTTTAAGCATTGTAATGTAAACTATTGAACCTCATTAATTTATGTACATATGCTTTTCTCTTTAACTCCATATATAGTTACATATTTTAAAATATAGAAATGTCAAATGCTTTTAATTATAAGACAAAGTATACATTATAAATTAATTACATTTTTAAAATCTTAGTAAACATTAGTTTATCTTGCCATAAACATTTTACATTTATGTGTTCATCAAATTCGCTTTTATTACTTTCTATTTTATTAAAAAAGATTTGCTATTTTCTGCATTGCTAATGTTTGAAATTTTGTTTATTTGTAAATTTTTGATCGCCTACAATTTATAGAATAATAATAATAATAATAATAATAATAATAATAATAATAATAATAATAATAATAATAATAATAATAATTATTATTATTATTATTATTATTATTATTATTATTATTAGTATTATTATTATTATTATTATTATTATTATTATTATTATGTTTTAAAGGTAACTTTATTCAAAATTAAGTAGTTACATTGGTTGTTGATTATACACAGTGTTATATATAGGTTTACACAGTTATTACATTACAGTCTGTATGTTTGATTAGTGTCTTTGCACTTAAAAATTGATGTTTTAGAACTTAGATAGTGGCTTTCACAATGTCTTAGATTTTTCCATACTTTATGAAATATTTATTGTCCAAGTTTATGTACAATATAAATCAAAGATCATGGTTTCAGTAATTTTTTCATGTTCTTGCAACACTGAATTTCATATTTGCCTTTGTCCTTTTCTATTATATCCTTAATTATAAAGTGGCCTGAATTTTAAAAAAAGACCATGCTGCTGCAAAGATATCAGGTGGTGCAATAATGCTGTCTCTTTCTTTTATTTTTTGCAATTTGTTCTTATACGTGTTAGGGTGCCTTCTCATGTTGTTCCCCAGTGTAAAAGTGCATCTGGTACAACAGAATGCATATAGGCTGAAAGTGGCTGCCCTTATGGTGGGTATTCCATTATTTTTGAATGTTTGTAGAATCTCATCTATTGTGGTTCTATTTTTCCTATATCCACCAACCATCATCTGTCTTACTTTTTCAAGTTCTGAACAATTATGTATGAAATGGTCCTGTGTTTCCTCATCCCTGTGACACAGCATACACAAGAGATCTATATTTATATAGAATCTTCTGTATCTTATAAAATGACTTGTAGGTAGTGCTTTCAAATTAAATTTAATTATGAAATCATAAAATTTTGGTTCCAAGTACCATTTTCTAAATTTTTTAAGTAATTGCCTGTTATCAAATCCTAATACAGATATTTGGTTATTCTCAGATTGTTTTTGTATTAGGAAATCATGTATTTGCCAATATGTATATTTTATTGGACTTTTCAGTGTTACTTTGTTTTTGATGCTCTCAATGCTTTCAAGCAACATAAATATATAATTGTTTGTAGGTGGTGGGTGATCTGTGGGTGTGATCTGCAATATTGGTTCAATATATGGAAACCTTTTGACTATGGCTATTAGCAGATTTATTGTTTTTGTGTCTGAAACACTGATATTGAGTGAAGTCCCAGACCATTCCATTTTGTTGGTTGGTTAAGTTCCTTTATTGAAAAGGCAACTACTTTCCTGTTCCATAGTAGTTTGCTACAAAATGAATTAATTGAGTATATAAATGGTTTTGTGAAACTGATTATTGGTAAATAGTAGCTTATTTTTGACATTATGATTTGATTGAATAATGATATTTTAGCGTATATTGATAGATATGATCTGGATAATGATTCTGTGATTCTTTTTTTGTATTGTTGTTCTTATTTGATTCATTCCTAAATAAAATGAAAAACCTAGAAAACTGCTGGGCTTTCCTTGATAAGTTTGTTTGTTTACTTTCCCTGTAAAAATTGTCCAAGCAACTGACTTATTGATATTGATTTTTAGTTTGAATTTTTTTGTATATTCTTCTATGATGTTTTTTAGTGTTTGTAGTTGCTTTTTTGATGTTAAAAAAATTGTGATATCGTTTATATAAGCTATACAAGGAATGTATCTTTTGGTATTAACACTCCCTGTATTTTTTTTTCAATTTCTTCCAATAAGTGGTTTATGTAGAATGTGAACAGTAGTGTACTCAGTGGTGACCATTGTGGTATTGATTGAGTGGGATAGAATGATGATGACTTTTTTCTGTTAAGTGTGATATGTACTTCTCTGTTTAAAAGTAGATTGGCTATTGCATATAATATTGATCGTGGTATTTGTGTTTCCTTTAGTTGGTTTAGTAAGATTTTTATTGGTACAGAGTCGAAAGCACTTTCAAAATCTAGTTGTACTGCAATTGGAGCATATTTCTGCTTAATTACTGAGTTAATTATTGTTTTAAAGATTAGTGCTGCCTGCCTGTGGATGAGCCTTTCTTTGCATACTGATGTGATATTTTTGTCAGTATAAATGGTTCACTTTTTATCTTTATTATTTTTTCTAGCAGTTTAATTACTAAAGGCTCCATTGAGATTGGTCTTAAGTTGGTGATCTTGATAATAGGTTCTTGTTTTTTCATAAATGGTACCATTGATATCTTGTATAATCCCTGTATGCTATAAATTTTTTGTGATATTTGATTTTCCAATTGACACAGGTAGGTATTTGTAATTTGGCTAAGATGTGCAAGTACAAACTGTGGAATGCCTGGAAATCCTGGATGACATGTGGGTGGGATTGATTCTAACACTACCTTAAAATCCTTGATTTTAAATGGCATCTCATCTTCAGTTGTTCCAAAATAATCTTCTGTGGGTGTGAATTGTGAATGCTTAGTTAGCTTTGTTTTGAAATAATTATATATAGGTGCAATCATGTTAAATCCTGCTGTAATCTTATTTTACGATTCCAGCGTCATGGTAACTTTATTTATGGATGGGTAACCCAAAGCCCACCTAATATATCCATGTGTCCATGTGTGCAGCTGTTCTAGGCAATTTTTTTTTCTTTTTTATGCTTAGATATTGTTTTAATTTATTACAAATCTGTTTATAGATCTGGGTAAATTTAATTATGTTTGTTTGATTATGTTGAACCAGTTTAGACAGTCTGATTCTTTTGTATATTTCATCTGCTAATGTAATCAGCCTGGAGGGAGGTATTGATTTTTGTGGGATATGGTTTATATTAAATGAAAGCATGTTAGTGTAAGCTATGTATCTGGATATCGGGTCTAATTGAAGCTGATTTATTTTATTTATCATTATATAAATTTCTGAAAAAAAATGACTCCATAGTATTTTCTGGTAGTAGGATTCTGATGATTTTTTGCAAATTAATTATTGTTCTGTGGTGTGTGTTTATGTTTAGCATTATTATCTGTGCTGCATGGTCTGAAAAAGGGGTTGGAGAAAGAGCTATTTCTATTGAATGATGCAGCATTGGAGAATAAAACATTAGATCTATTAAAGTTCCATGTCTATTGTTATAAAAGGACATAGAGTTAGGTGGTAGAAAATATTCTGCACTCATGAGTGGAAATGTTAACTGATGTATCCATTTCATAATAAATTTCTTATGTTGAAATCTCCCTTAAAAATAGTTTGGTAGGGATTGTTTGAGAGGATTGCGTTAATTGTTGTTATTATTCTGTTAATTATAGTTGGCCCTGGTGGTTATATACAAACATAATATTTATTGAGAAGTTTTTATTATTGAATGTGGTTATTAATAGATTCGCGTCTATGTATATTATTTTGAACATTGTAAAGGGACTTCTTTGGCTAATAAATATTCCTGTTCCACCTGAGGGTGTCTCTAGAGCATGCACAGAAACCCATTTTACTCATAAGTTGTGCAGGATTTATCTGTGATCCATTATAGATTTTCATTTTTACGAGTCCTAATATGGTAGGTTGGAGTTGTTATATCCAGTGATTGATTTTTTGTATTTTTTTCTTCGAGTTTAACCCCCTAACATTTATTGCACCTATCTTAATTTTCATTGAGTTTAACTTATATTGTGAGGGAGATTTAATTTGGACCATGGTTTATTCTGCCATTTTTGTTTGCATGTTTTTTTTCCTGTGGTGATTCTGTTTGTGTTTGGATACGTGTGCTATAGTGTGGTGTTTTTTTTATTTTTTTTGCTTCTGGTGTGGTTAGTTCTATTTCCATCTCTTCTGCTGTGGTTTCTTCTGTTAAATTAATCTGATTATCTTCTTCCTTGTTCATTTTAAATTTCTTACTTTCTTTTTTTTTTGTGTGTGTGTGTTTCCTTCCCACTTTCAATTGATGTGCTTTCTAGCATTTGATAGTATTGAGTTATTTTATCCATAATTTCTGTGGTCATTTTATTTATTATTATGCTTCCTGATTACTCATCATTTTCATTCGTTTTTCTGTAAGCTCTTTTGGTAGGTTCTCGTTTTTCCCCCCTCCATTCTATTTACATTGGGCAGGTTTTCACTGCTTTGATTTTCCTTATTTGTTTTAATTTCTCTTATTGTTATAGTGTTTACTGGATTGCTAATTCTTTCATTTTTATTAGATATGTTGCTTTCCTGGTTGCTTTGTAGTGTAAAGTGGTTTAACTTGTCTAGTTGGTTTTTTGTGTCTTCGCTTTCTGTAACATTTCCTGAGTTTTTTGATGTATTGTTGTTTTTATTTTGCTGTGTTTGTTCATTGAATTTCATTGCAATATGTCCTCTACTTCCACTATGAAAGCAACCTGGTTTAAGCCCTCTGATGTAAATATATTGTGTAGCTTCTTCATCGGTTATGTGTGTGGGGATATTCTTCGGGTCTATTTGTTTTTTCAATTTAATTTTGAATTCAAAGCTATTGGTTAGTATGGAAATTGCTGCTTCTTTAATGTATTTTTGCAGGAAGAAAATGACTTTTCCAAAAGGATTCATCATTTTTTGGAAATCTTCCATGTTGTAGCCAAAATATGTATTTTTTTAAAATTCTGGAGATATTTTCATACTTATTCTCATCGACTGTTATTAGTGCAAAATTACTTAGAGTCTTAATTTAGTTTCTAAATTGTTCTCTTTGCACATTTTTATAAAACTGGACCACCACATATCTGCTAGTTGGATGGTTGCCATTGCATTGTACCAATTCAAGCATATTATTTTCATGCAGTGTTTCTATTAGAAGGGATTTGGGGAAACTGTATAGTGTGCAAAGACTATCTGTTACAGCGAGTACTATTGATTTATCAGTGAAGAACCATTTAAACATCAGGAAAAGTGATCGAGGTACTGTTTTGTTGAATTTCTCTTCAGTGTTTTCCAGCATTTCATCAGTCCATTCAATATGAAGGGGGGGGTCATTTTTATTTTGATCCATAAGATTCAAGTTTTCCAAATTATCTGCTGTTGTTTTCCTGAACCTAGGACCTTTTGCCAGGCTTACATAATCTTGGGCTTTTTTTGCTATAGAAGCATATGACTTTCTCGTGCCCTGTGATGGACCATCCACCTGGTTAATCGGTTGAGCAGTCACCATTTTAAGTTTTCAATTATTTTTCAAAGGTATGTTTAAATTTCTTTATTTTAAAAACAAACACTAATATATATAACCAATAAAATTCAGTTATCCGCAAAATTATTGAGTTTTATAGATTTGATTCTTTTTCTACTCTTAATAAAAAATTAAATTTGCCTGAGATTTTGGCATTAGTTATTAGATCCACTAGGTTTTAACTATGCGTTTGTCTATTAGCATTAGGTACGTATTTTCAATAAAAAAAATTCTTTGGATTTCTCTGTCCTTTTTTACTCTTTTTCAATCAAAATAATTATTTGAGTGTTTTAAATTGTTTTATTGGACATTTTTATTAATTATTAGCAAATAAATCTGCCTTTTATCAACAAAGAGCTAGAAGGTTCTTTGCTTACCTGCTATTGGGTTTGTATCCAGGTAGTGCTACTACTACTACTACTACTACTACTACTACTACTACTACTACTACTACTACTACTACTACTACTACTACTACTACTACTACTATTATTATTATTATTATTATTATTATTATTATTATTATTATTATTATTATTATTATTATTATTATTATTATTATTATTATTATTATTATTATTATTATTATTATTATTATTATTATTATTATTATTATTATGTGATGAATATATTGGATGTGGAGTTGATAGTAGTACAAGATACAATAAAAGAAAAGTTTATAAAACTAAAATTTATAGGCAGTCTGGAAAATATCAAAAACAATTTTCTAGACTTAATGATGATGAAAAATTTAACAAGTTTTCTGGCTTTTCATCGTTGGGAAATTATGATAATTTTCCTGATAAAAAGTATGTATTGAAGGATGGATACTCACATTGTGTTCAAAAAAGTATATTAATAGTTTTTCTAGTGACTTTCCTAAATCAAATTTCAGAAGAAAAAATTGTCTACCAAATGCTGATAGAGGTTTTATTACTCATAGAGCAAATTATTCGCATTTCTTTAAATATAACAATTATATTGATAATGAGGATAATGTGGAAAATGGTTTGGGATTCTCTTTTTCAACTTCTAGTAAAAAAAGGTAGACTACCTTATTTTCCTGTGGAAATGGGGTTTGGTATTTCTAAAATTCATAACAATATTAATAATAATATTAATACAAAATGTAATAGATATTTTGTTTCTAATATGCCAGTAAGTCTTAATTCATATAATATTAAATTATTTCTTGAAAAACGTTTAAGAACTAGGATCATGTATCATGAAATTAATATGTATAATTCAAAGCCTTCTTGCTTTTATATATATGCTCCTGCTCATAAACATAATGATTTAATTTCTTCCAATTTATGGCCTCATGGTGCTTCCATTGTTTTTTTATGGAACTTTGGCTAATTCTATAAAAACTTTAGTGGTATTTATTTATTTATTTTTGTTTTTCTTTGATTTCTTATTTTCTTTATTTTCTTTAATTTCTTATTTTTTTATTCACTATACTTGCTTACGTTTTTCTTTACTTGATTTCATTTATTTATTTTTGATTTGATATGGTAGGGCTTTCTTGTTTTTATATGAATGTTAGAGGGATGAGAACTAAATGTGTGGAAATTAAAAAATTCTTTGAAACAGAGAAATTTGATTTGATATGTTTTACAGAGACTTGGTTTAATCAACAATATTCCGATTGTTGTTTCCTTGATGATAGGTATCTTATTTTATGTACAGATAGATCTTTAGAATATGCAGCTAGAGGAGGTAGTACTCTTATTGCTATCAACAAAAATGCTTTATATAGAGATCTATGTTTTACTTCTGTATGTGAATCTACATGGTGTGAAGTTCATATAGATCATAATTTTAAATGTATACTGGGAAATATTTATTTTAAACCTAATATCTCACTTTTAGAGCTTGATTACTTCTTGACAGCACTTGAAGATTTTTTGATTAGATATAATAATATTATCATTGTTGGTGATTTGAATATGCCTGATTTATTTAAGGGTAAGATTATTATGCATTATTCTTTATTATCTCAGAAAGCTTTAAGAATGCTTAGATTTTGCAAATTTTTTGGGCTTCAACAATATAACCCTATTGTTAATAATTTTCAGCGTACTTTAGATTGTGTTCTTAGTAATATACCAATAGTTAGTAATTTTCACTTTGTCTCTATTACTTTTCCAATTGATGCTCATCATCCACCTATCAAATTTTATATTAAGATGTGTTAATCTAAAATTACTTGTTCTAATGTTATGAAAAGGGATTATGGGAGGGGTAATTATGTTTATCTTTGTAGAAAAATTTCTGAAGTTGATTTGAATTACTATGTACTCAATTAATAATGTGAATTTTTGCTTGGATTATTTTTTGAAAATTTTTAATGGTTTTATTGATGTATATATCCATCTTGATTTTCATATACTATTATTAAGATTATTAAAAGGAAATCTTACCATCATAGACTCTATTTTAAGACACAGAATATAATTTATTATAATAACTTTATCAATTTTAGAAGATTGGCTAAATACATTTATAAACAAGATTTACAAGAGTATATATATATATATATATATATATATATATATATATATATATATATATATATATATATATATATATATATATATATATATATATATATATATATATATATATATATATATATATATATATATAAAGGAAATTAATATTACTTCTAATTCTAGAGAATTCTGGAATTTTGTTAATAATTCAGACTTGGGTAAGAAAAAGGTTCAAACAACTCATGGTTCTACATTAAATGCAGATGATTTTTCTAAACGTTTTGTGGAGTTATATTCTTCACAACATGGGATGGATTCTAAAATCACATTTTCTAGAAATTTGTCTAGTGCTAAATGTACAATTGATATATCTCTAGGGAAGATGTTATTGTAGCTATTAGGAGGCTTAAGACTCACTCTAGTTTAGGATATCATAATATTCCTTTTTTTATTTATAAGGGGCTAGCCGAATTCATTGCAATTCCTCTGGACTTTATTTTTAATCTGTCTCTTAATTCTTGTACTTTTCCTAGGGTTTTGAAATGTGCTAAAATGATTCCAATCTTCAAAAATGGTGATCGAGATTGTGTTTCTAATTATAGACTGATTTCTATTTTGCATATCATTGCACATAATTTTGAGAGATGTATTTATAATAAAATTATTTCAGATGGGGGTAAGATAATTTCTTCTTCTCAACATGGTTTTAGTCCTAATAGATCAATTGATAGTAATCTACTGACAATTTATGATCATATAGCACATGCAATTGAGGATCGTCAAAGACTAGATGTTGTTTATTTTGATTTGTTAAAAGCCTTAAATAAAGTTGATCACAGTGTTTTACTTCAAAAATTACATAAAATAGGTTTCTCTAATAAACTTGTATATTGGTTTCAATCATTTCTGTGCAGTCGTACAGCATATATTAAATTCAATAATAAAGTTTCATTTAATTTTGAATGCAATGTAGGTGTTTAGCAGGGTAGTATTTTAGCACCCATGCTGTTTAATGTTTACGTTAATGATCTTAAGGATTCCTTGAGATATTCTTTTCTGTTAAGCTACACTGATGACTGTAAGATTTTTAGAAGAATTATATCAGTTAACGATTGTGTTCTCCTTCAGAAGGATATCGATAACTTTAGTGCTTGGTGTGAGTTAAATAAAATGACAGTTAATTTGATAAATGCTCCTTTGTTTTTTATTCCAAAAAATTTGAAGTTTTACAATTTTGTTATATCAATTCTCAAAAAAATTATTTCAGTTAAATGCCAAAAAGATCTTGGAATTATATTTTCTTGTAGTGGATTTTTTATTTCTGATCTTGAAATGATTGTTGGTAAGGCTTTTAAAGTTATGGGTGCCATTCTTAGACATGGTTATCAGTTCAGTAATGATATTAAATGGAAATTGTTTTTTTTTTTCATTGGTTCTTCCTATTATTGAATATGGTTCAATAATTTAAAACCCTAGTTTTTTGCAAGGATGTAACTTGTTGCAGTCTATTTCAAAGAAGTTTTTCAAATATGTTTTTTGGGAGGGTGAAATGATTAATCTTTCATCGAGACAAAAGTACAGGGATTTGAAATATTTTTTTTATAAAATTGTTAATAACAAGTTATTTTATCAGATATAGTTTCAACTCCCTCAATTAGGTCTTTGAGTTATGATACTAGGTCTACTTGTATATATCGATTCAATCATGTCATTCTAATATTCTTAAATTTTCTCCTTTATTTAGGTTACTCTCTTTATATAATCAGATTGGGAGTAACCTTAATCTGTGTGACATTGATTATAAGAAATTTTGTAATCTTATTAAACTTAATGTTATGTTTGATTTTGTCTTTTAAATTTTACTTTAATATGTATACATTTATATTTTCATTTTATGTTATATGTTTTATTTTTACTTCTATTGTATGTGCAAACTGTAATTGGCTCTATGCTGTTGTTTAGCACTTAAATAAATGAATTGAATAATAATAATAATAATAATAATAATAATAATAATAATAATAATAATAATAATAATAATAATAATAATAATAATAATAATAGTAGTAATAATAATAATAATAATAATAATAATAATAATAATAATAATAATAATAATAATAATAATAATTATTATTATTATTATTATTATTATTATTATTATTATTATTATTATTATTAAAATAACTTAATGCATTCCAACAAATAATAAGTAGTCACCTTTATAGTGAATAAATTCTTAGCTGGAAATAGTCAATTATAACACAAATATTTTTAATATACTTTATTATTTGTAGTTATTTTAAATATGAATATAAATAAAATGTCCATTAATTAAATACTATTATAATAACAATAAAAATAATAAATATAACACTAGTTGACTATTACATACATTCTTTCAAAGTACTTTAATTTAAAATGGCAGTTGAGGAGGGTTAAGAAATTAATTGAAAGTACTAGGAGAGTTAAGAAATTAACCAAAAGTATTTTGAAAGACTGTATATAACAGTTAATTACTATCATATTTACTATTTTTATTGTTTATACTATATATATGATCACTAGATAGACTTAACCAATAGACCCCTATCAAGCTTTTTTTAAATAAATGCTGAGAGAGATAGAATTTAATACCTCTTTCAAATTGTCTCCGACCTTTAAACCATGGTTTTGAGTTAGTTGGCTCATGTCAGTAAAGGGTAGGAAGACTATAAACTAGATCTAAAAACCAACTCTGCAGCATTTATAAAACATGTTTTTATCAGCTTGAAAGCATAAATTTTTCATATAGGTAAATATCTTCAAATCCAGTCAAACAAACTAGATAGGTATATGGGACTGAATTTAGTTCAGTTTCACTATATAGTAAAAGCCTTTGCAATGTATATTATTGCAAAAACCTTCAAGGGTAGATTTATGATAAACAAAACAAGTTAGAAATTTTCTAACTTGCTAATAGCTTGCATTTTATGATCACTAAATGGAGCTTTACCAATAGCTCACTATCAATCTTTGTTTACATAAATGCTGAGAGAGATGGAATTCAATATCTCTTTCAAATTATCTCCAACCTTTAAACCATAGTATCAAGCTAGTTGGCTAATGCCAGTAAAATGTAGGAAGACTAGAAACTAGATATAAACATCAACTCTGCAGATTTATGAAACATGTCTCTATCAGCTGGAAAGCATGAATTTTTCAGATACGTAAATATCTTCAAATCCAGTCAATCAAACTGGATAGCTATATGGGTCTGAATTCAGTTCAGTTTCATCATATAGTAAAAGCCTCTGCAATGTATATGATTGCAAAAACCTTCAAGGGTACATTTATGACAAACAAAACAAGTTATAAATTTGATAATTTACTAATAGCTTGCATTTTATGATCACTAGATGGAGCATTTCCAATAGCCCTCTATCAAGCTTTGTTTACAAAAAAACTGAGAGAGATAGAATTTAATATCTCTTTCAAATTGTTGCCATGAGCCAACTAGCTCGAAACCATGGTTTAAAGATTGGAGACAATTTGAAAGACATATTGAATTCTATCTCTCTCAGTGTTTATGTAAACAAAGCTTGATAGTGGGCTATTGGTAATGCTCCATCTAGTGATCACAAAATGCAAGCTATTAGCAAGTTACGATATTTATAGCTTGTTTTGTTTATCATAAATGTACCCTTGAAGGCTTTCACAATGATATAGATTGCAGAGGCTTTTACTATATGGTGAAACTGAGTTGAATTCAGACCCATATAGCTATCTAGTTTGTTTGACTGGATTTGAAGATTTTTATGTATCTGAAAAATTCATGCTTTCCAGCTGATAGAAATGTGTTTCATAAATTTAGCAGAGTTGGTGTTTAGATCTAGTTTCTAGTCTACCTGCCCTTTACTCATGTGAGCCAACTAGCTCAAAACCATGTTTTAAAGGTTGGAAACCATTTGAAAGAGATTCTGAATTTTATCTCTCTCAGTGTTTTTGTAAACAAAGATAGACAGTAGGATATTGTTAAAGCTCCATCTAGTTATCATAAATGCAAGCTATTATCAAGTTACAAAATTTATAACTTGTTTTGTTTATCATATATATATATATATATATATATATATATATTGTGATGATCGCACATACTGCGGTCACACGTATAGATATTTAACATTTAAAGAATATTAAATATTGCGTGTGGAATACTAAAAAGTGAGTTTAAAAAATTATAAACAACAAAATGTTTTAATTAAGAAATAAGAGGGAATTAGAATTGAAAAGATTCTTATCTTTTACCCTCCAAAGTTAAGATTTTATGAAATGAAAATAAGTAAAGTTAGAAATATTGAAATTGTACATTAGAAAATAGTAATAAAGAAATATAAATGAAAGACGAAGTAAAATATGATGTATAAGAAAAGTAAAGTTTGAAAGCCTTATTCAGAGCAAAAATAGAAATTTAAAACATGGCCAAAAGATAAGGATCTGGGTCATAAAAGTACACATTTGCTGATAAAATGAAATGCGTGTATGAAGTATGATAAAGACAGCAATAATTTATGCTTGCCAGTAATGTCAAAAATATAAAAAAACATTTTATTAAAAATCTGTGTAATTAAAAAAAGAAATAAATAAATGCAATAGTGCTACAAAAGTATGTAAAAACAAATCTATATAAATGGCCGAAGGTGCATTAAGAAAAGAAAGGTGGGAATAAAAGTGAAAACAAAGGATCAAAAAGACAAAGGACTGTGGAATTTTTAATTAAAAAGTTTCAGTTTGTTGATTAGAGTTGGAGACTTCTTGTCGAGAGGTTAGTGGAAACACTGCTTCGATAATAAGCAGCCATAGTTAACAAGATATGATTTCTAACGTCTGCCTCATCTAGAATGGCTGGCTAAGAGCTGTCATGATCACTTGCCAATCCTGACTCACTGTGCTCTAATGGTTCCCATCTAGATGTAACAACATCCAACATAGTGCCTGCTGGAGAGTTCATTTTGCCTGGTTCTTGATGCCCTAAATGCGGAGGAGTTCCCACAACCAAAATCTAACTAAGGAGCGACAGTCCTTGCTAAAGAAATGGAGAAATTCCATGTGGCGGTCAGCAAGACTTCAAATTAATTCAGAGACTTAAAACCTAGGTAAATATGTATACTACCTTTTATATTCCCATGTAAACATACCTTTATTGAGACAATGGCTCTCTCTCTCTCTCTTCTTACTTTGAATGAGAAAAACATTCTTTAGTTTTTTTATATATATCCTGAATGACGATTTATAAATGTACAATCATTTATAGGATCTTTTTATTGTGTTTACTCATAGCATTATAGCAAATAATCTGTGTTTTTATTGAGTGTTAATGATTTGAAGTATTTCTTTTATTGTTTAATTTATTCTAGTAAATATATTTATTATTGATTTAAATGTGTTTCATCTCATTCTTCGCCACTTCCAAAAGTAATATAGTCTTAAGGGTTGGGAAAATAATTATTACTCATTATGAGTACTGAATTAACATGTGAAGCTAGTGGTGCAGTATTTTGATCCCGTAAAATTTATAAAAAATCCAAGCGCTGTAACTCTTTTAAATCTTACAGCAGTCGAGAGACATTTGGCCGGGAAAAATAACCTGGGGCTATAGCCATAAAGTTACAGGTTCGGTCAAGTATGGATATAGACTCGTTTATGTCTGTATGTTCTCTCTGCTTGCGGTAGTGGAAAGTGGACGATCTTGAATTTTAAGAATTCCCCATTATATATAAATAAAAGGGAAGTTTAAGCGTTCGATCGCCGGGTTTACGTTACAATTTTATATATATATATATTAAAACAGCAATCATAATTAACATTTGAGCTTTATGGTCTTTCATACTTATCAAGATACCAACCCATGTTTAAACCTTATGTTCCATCCTGCTCCAATATTCATGTATATCTATTTTATTTATATGTTTGAGATGTGCACCTAAAAAGTTATAAAGTTTAGCTTTTAATATTTTTTTGCTATTATTTATTATTAATTCTTCTTATTAAAATCAGAATATATTAGGTGCAGCTATAATATATATATATGTATAAATGCATATATATATATTGTAACGGGCTGGTGGATTCCAGAAGAGATAGGGGGAGCACTTCTTACTATGGTCGGACTTTGGGTCTTCAGATAGGATGCAAGTGATTACACGATGAAATACATAACCTATGATTGTACCTACTTTCAATAGACTAGCTCTACCTATTTTTATTAACCTAGACACAATTTGGGCCAGTTCATACAATTCTCACCTCTTTCTAGCCACGTTACACCATAGTATTCAAACTCAGGGAGTAATTGCCTGAGCTCTCTTATCAGGGAAAGAGATCACACTATTAGTAGTCATTGCACCTCTATATAGGTGATAATTAATTACCAAAAATCAATTAAGCATGTGATATATAAAAATATGTGTGTGCAGTATAAGTATATATGTATTAAAAGTTATAATAAATGACTTAAATATGTATATGTATTTCCTCTATCATATTAACAATATTGATAAGTGTAAAACTAAATAAGATAATAATGTTTATGATGGGTATATAAATAATGAAGAACTATAAAGCTGATGGTGGATATTTAAATAATGATGAGTTAGAGACCAGATTAAAATAACGAACTATATAAACATTTATTGACTGACAAAAATATAAAATATGAATAACAATTATATCTGATACATGTAATATGTTTTGTCAAGGATGAATCTCTACCACATTGATATCTATAATGATATTAATAAAAATAAAACCCTTGCCCTAAACACAATGGTAGAAGGTCATGTACTTTACTAATTATTTACAACAAAAATTATAATATGTATATGTGATTTCGATTTTATCTGGCTAATTTAGAATATGTATACAAGCATAACAACAACAAAAATATTTGTTGTCTATATAAATCAATGCTTATAAATCATTGATTTATAAAAGCAATATATAAATAAGCTTAATTAATAATAAAGAAATAAAAAGAAATCTATTAATGTGTTTTGCTTACTATAAGATAATATTGAAATATCTTACCTCCTAATTTCCTATATGTTGTCAAAAGTCAGTCAGATGGGAAGGTCATAACTAATATTTTTACTTTATACAAAAAGATGATATATATATATATATATATATATATATATATATATATATATATATATATATATATATATATATATATATATATATATATATATATATATAAATCTAATCCCCCCTTATTACTCTCATACAGAATTTCTCCAAAATTATACACATTAGCTTCCATTTGTAGAAACGAAAATAATACATAAAATTTACAATAGACAAAATAATAAAACAAAAATCACAACTTTTATCCCATTATGTTAATTAAAGTTCAATAAGTCTGCTGGAAATTGTTCATTTGCTAAATAAATTCTTAGGAATGGAGATGAAGTTCTGCTCCCATGAAGAATAAAAGTTTCTTGTCTGAGTCAAAAAATAATAATGTTCTCCAATTATCCTGTCTTGGATTTGATTAGGCATTTTATTTAAAGCAAAGATGGTTTTTAAGTTTCTCCTAAATAGGCAGGTAAAATCTTTAAACTTTCATGGCTTTATTGGTGACATATTATTATACCATGGTACCATTTTTTCAGCAAGCAATCATGATATAAAAATAATATATCTTTATTGATTCCTTTGCTTTTCAAGATTTCAATGATGATATTATTATATATCAAAACAATTAATTATTGAATACTACTGCAACGCTTAAATTTAATGAAACTTTGTCTAATTAGCAAATAATTTAAATGTTCTTACATTCAAGTTATTTCTTTCCCTTCAAATGATTGCTTTAAAATTTCAGGTTTTGATCATTTTGATTAATATTTTTAAAAAAAATATTTATGTATTTAAATTGGAACATTCACATCCTATTTGTATTGGAATTTATTTTTTTTTATGCAGAAAAAAATAATAATGTTCTATCTTCAAATGCAGAAGACAATAATTATAACAATTAATACTGCATTGTAAGTTGCCTGCATTTTTAAATAATTGGGATTATAAATAAAAATAATAATTTATAAATAATTTAAATTTCATTTCCACAAATGGTTGTCATGTATTTAGATTTTAATTCAGTCATTGTTTTCATTTATTTTATTTTTTTAAGTTTATGTGTAAGTTTTTTTTTTTTTTTATAGTCATCCCCAATTATTAACATATAATACATTTTATTCCAGTGTTAATATATTTATCTGTTTTTCCCTAGTAATTTAATGGCTTTTATTACTTCTTTAGAAATAAAAAGATGTTTGTACACATGTATATGTTGCAAAGAAAAAAATGTTAAAATGACAATTTGCTTGGCAATTTATTGGTTAAGCAAATATGTTATGTGGCTCCAATTGGTAGAGTGTCTTAAATAACTGGGTGGTGTGGCAGGTTGTAGCTCATCATTACAAACCCCTTTTCTTACAGAGTTAAAATTCTGACATATGGATAGAATTTTATCACTAACATATAAGTATGTGTTTGTTTAATGCTGGATTGAGTTAGGTTTCAAAGGTTTTAAAAAAAAAATTACCCCAATGTTGCTAGAATTTTATCAGCTAGTCTTTCAAAATTACTTCACACTTTCCTTTTATGGTTAAATCATATATCATTTAAAGTGTGATTTGAACTTAAGTTTTTTTTTCTTTTCATCCTATTGATGGCTTTGTGGATCAAACAATTAACCGGCAATGTGTCTCTATTTAGATGGCACATAACTTTATTTGTTAGCCTTTATCCTGCTTCTTTTTTGAGTCTTACTGGATTTTTTGAAGGTCTAACTAAATATTAGAGCATCCATTACACTATATGGATTGACTCTTCTATCTTGGTTAACATCAAGATAACCCAATGCTTTTAAAGCATTAACCTGGGTATATCTTCATCAACAAAAAATATAAATATAATATCCCTAGGTATACTTTTTTTTAAATCACCTAGATATAAATATAGATATTTTCTCTGATATTGATTTTATCTCTTATTATGCTTTAACTATCACTTCTAGTTATTATTCCAGCTGGGTTATGCATTCTATAAAGCAACTGTATATTCACATGGAGATTTCAAGATATGGTTTTTAGATATGGGCATTATATGTTCCTCGTACCTCTCCTCCAATATCAATCCAATATGCATCATGACCAGATTGTTTTAATATTGTAAATGGTCCTTCACATTGATTAAAAAACTTATGGTACATATTATCTTGCAGTTTGCTTACATGTGGGATTTTTATCAAGACATTGTCCCCTACTTTAAAATTATGATATACCTTTCCATTTTTACTGCTTAGGTCAGCCATTTTCTTGAGCCTTTGATATGCTTGTAATCTTTCCTGTTCCACATTTATTTCAGTGGGATATACTGGTATAGGTATAAGTTGGTACACTCATTAATTGTTTTACATAGGTATACTTTCATTTAAAGAAAAAAATATTATATTGAGGTGTATTGCACTCTAGTGCTACTAAGTTAACTTATACCATGTATTTGCTTTTATTGACCATAAATAATGGTTTAGTTTTAAAAAAATTGTAGGTCCGTCTATTTATGCTCTAACTGTTTTTAAAACATTCATAAAAACAATTTTATATATTCTTTAAAATAATATTTATATAAAGGGTAACTAAATTAGCATTAATTTTTTAGTATTAAGTTGTTGTTTTTTTTAACAATATACTATTCAAAATAAGAATTTATATTCATAAACTTTTGGATTGTCCAGTGTACAAGTTCCAAGTTGCAATCTTTGAGGTCCGCCCCTTTATTAGATTTTTAAGCACTAGCATTTCTATGCCTAATGAATGTAAAAGGATCCTCATATGTATTGCATAGTTTATGAAACTGACAATCTTTTTGTTTAGTAACTTCTAATGTGGCATTCTCTATCATGTTCCATTTGTTTTGCCTATTTAGGTCATCATGTTGATAGTAGAGAACATTTAAATGTCACAGCAAACATCTAAAATGATCATATACTTTGTCATTGTCAACATTTCCTAAAGTAATGTGGTGATTGTGATAACTTATCATGGTTGCAGTCTTCTGTGTTAACAATATTATATTCTGATAGCTGCTATATAGTTCATCTCTATCTTGTCCAGAGAATACTTTAATTTTGTTTTGATGGAAAATATGAGTACGATGGAATGTTTTTAAATATTTACCTAATTCCATTTTCCATCTTATCCTCTTTCATGTACTTTTCCATAACATGTTTAAAATATAAGATTGTCTCACATATTGTTAATTTATTAAGGTAGTTAGCCTTAAAAATTTGAGAGCTTAGTTTTACTTGAGATGTGGCAGTATCATCCAAGTGTTCTTGTCTCAATTTCTGAGATTCATGTTCTATCTCAAACTTTATGCTATCTCTGGATAGGTTTGTTGAGTGGCTTGAACTCTCTACCTGACTCTGTGGATGTAGGTGACTTTTTTTCAATGTCAATATTGTGTTCATAGGGTTAATTAGCTGGGTAGACACTTGCATAGTTGATATCGAAATATCTGTGTTAATTTTGAGAGGATCATCTCTCATCTCAGGTATTACCTGTTGTGAGAAAATGTATTCTGGGTTGCGGTCATTTATTCCACTAAGATTTTTAGCAATAATCTCCAGATCATTCTCTACTTCATTTTCTAACTTTTGTCTATCCTGAGTCTTGTGCCTTATTTCTATTTGTTGCGTTCCCAAGGACTGTGTGTCTTGAAAACTCTCTACTTCATTCATTTCTACAATTCTTTCTGGGTTTAATGGATTTTGATCAATCACTTCAAAAGATTTGCAATTCAATTCCACTTCATTATTTAATTGGGAGTGAAGTTGCTCAATTTTGGTGTTAATGATATTAAATTCTTCCTGAATTTTTATTTGGTGTCTATCCTATTCAACAAATAGTTCTTCCTTAAAATGTACATGATTTTGTTGTACTTCTTCATATTTAGTGTCTCGTTGGCTGGTGATAGTGTGCTTAAATTCTTCCAACCTCTGTTGACACCTTATGTCTTTCTCATTAATCTGCTCCTATATCCCTTCCATTTCTTGCTTTAATTCTGTATTATATTTTTGCACATTCTTAATTTCTGTTTTCATTTGTGCTTCCACCCTTTCTATATCTGATTTCAAATTTTCTCTCAAACAATTTATACTTTCTTTCACTTTGACTTCAATACTTTCCACATCCTTTCTAGTTGCCATATTAACTATTATACTATCCATCTTATTGTTTATGTCTGACATATCAGCTTTGGTAGCCATAGTTGTCTTTAAATTGTTCATATATACTTTCATGCTATTCATATTATTGTTTATTTCTGATATTTTTTCCTTAGTCACAAAAATAGCTTTCATGCTCTTTGTCTTAATATTTATATCAGTCTTCATAGCATCCATCTTATAGTTCACTCTTGTTTCCATACCATTCATCTCTTCTTTTATAATAGATATATTACTATCCAATTTTATTTTTATATTATCTAGCTTAGCTTCAATGCTGTTCATACTTTTGTTTAACTCTATTATTTCTTCTTTAGTTACCATGGTAACTTTTAAACTTTTCATACTTTCACTCATGCTGTCTATCCTACTATTCATATCACTCTTTATGCTGTTAATAATCTATTCATTCCCCCTTTTTTGTTTTTTCATGTTATCAATCTTTGTTTCTTTACTATTCTACTTAATCTTTATACCATCATTGATTTTAGTTTCTAAACTACCCAATTCAGTTTTAATATCCATTTTCATACTTTCCATATACGTCTTTATTTCAGTTTTCATCCTATCCATATCATTTTTATACAATCCATATCAGTTTTTATTTCAGTTTTCATCCTATCCATATCAGCCATTATACTATCTATCATGGCTTCCATATTATTATTTATCTCATTTCCATACTATTCATATCTGCTTTCATACAATTCATTTTGCTGTTCAGATCAATATTCATGCTATTTATATCAGTCTTAGTTGCCATTTTTGCTTCCAAATTGCACAAACTTTCTTTTATCTCTTTCATCATCATTTGCCATGTTTGTTACATGATCATCATATTCTCAGTAGTGTTTGCTATTTCAGCTCTGGGTGTTTGATTGACTTCATTGGAAAGGGTCTCAAAAATTTGAGAAAATACTTGATTTTCAACAAGTATCTGTGGAGAATGCTTAGCTTCTTTAGAATTTACTTGTGATGGTGTGATTCGAGTATCTGAGCTAGTTTCATTTGTACTTGGTGCAATCTTTCTTAAATCAAAATCAAAATGGCACCTTTTCTTTTCACCTTTGGGAATCTGAGATGTCCAACCAGTAGGAAATTCAGGTTCAAATAACATTTTTGCAGTAAAAGAATATTTAGTACCTAGATCAGATTCACAATTAAAACCAGGTAAATATTTTTGTAAGATAATAACTTGACCCTGTTTATGTGACTGGTTAATGACAATCTCATCAACCTTTTTACAAGTAAAAGACCGATTTTCTATGGTTAAACATGTTGAATCAAGTGAAGATAAAATAGATTGACTAGAAGTACCAGGTTTAACTTGGTTGCATGCACTCCATAGTCTTTCCAAAACCTATTTCCTATCACCTGTATCATCTTACATTTTACCATTCCTACTTATAGTAATAGATTTTCTATCTGACATAAACTGAAACCAACCTACTCCATCGTTGGGTAACTCTAAAGCTATGGCATCACTCCAAATATATAGATAATATTGGTTGCAAACAACACACCAGTTATGCCAGTGATAAGGATGAGCAGATAAAAAATTTTTAGAAAGTTTTGATTCCATGTAAATAATTTTCTCTTACTGCTAATTATTATTAACGGAAAAATTTTAAATTTATTTATATAAATTACTTTCTATTCAAAGTTATAATATATGTATGCCATAAGATTTCATGCTTCTGGTTAGCATTAAAATTTTATTTATAAATTTGAAATATATTATTTGGTTTTATTAATACAAGTGAATATATATATATAAAATCAAGTCAGATGTCATATGACCTAATTTTAATAAAGCTCGTAATATATATATATATATATATATATATATATATATATATATATATATATATATATATATATATATATATATATATATATATACCATAGGGTTTTATAGGTCATTTTTTTGCCATTTGCATTTAGTTTAGATTTCTCTTATGTATGTAACTTTTATTTCCCATTTTAATAAAAAAAAACTGATCTTTTATTTTCCCAGACTCATCTATTTTAACTATGTTTAATCAATGATTATTTATTTAATTATTGGTCTCGGTTCATTTCATTATTTATATCCCTCAAATTTCACTTACCATTCTAGATAATAGTTTTTATTTGATAAAACTATTTATAATAAAAAAAATATTAAATACACTTTTTAAAGCTGTAATTATATGAATTAATTATATGTAAGATGTGTAAGTTTATAGACATTACATATATGCAAAAACGATTTAAGATAAAAAAAAATTCAAACTAAAAAAAAAATATTTTTTATTTTTATGAGTTCAATAGCTAGATCTCCTTGGAGACTTGATATTCATGCCGAAACTTTGGGTGCCAGATATAATGGACTGGTGGATTCCAGAAAAGATAGGGGAAGCACTTCTTACTATGGTCATACTTTGGGTCTTCAGATAGGATGCAAGTGATTATGTGATGAAATACATAACCTATGATTGTACCTACTCCCAATAGACTAGCTCTACCTATTTTTATTAACATAGATACAATTTAGGCCAGTTCATAAAATTCTCACGCCTTTCTAGCCACATTATACCATAGTATTCAAACTCAGGGAGTAATTACCTGAGCTCTCTTATCAGGGAAGGAGATCACACTAATAGTAATTATTGCACCTCTATATAGGTGATAATTAATTACCAAAAATCGATTAAGCATAAGATATATAAAAAATATGTATGTGCAGTATAAGTATATATGTATTAAAAGTTATAATAAATGACTTAAATATGTATATGTATTTCCTCTATCATATTAACAATATTGATAAGTGTAAAACTAAATAAGATAATAATGTTTATGATGGGTATATGAATAATGAAGAACTATAAAGCTGATGGTGGATATTGAAATAATGATGAGTTAGAGACCAGATTAAAATAACGAATTATATAAACATTTATTGACTAACAAAAATATAAAATATGAATAACAATTAAATCTGATACATGTAATTTATTTTGTCAAGGATGAATTTCTACCACATCAATATCTATAATGATATTAATAAAAATAAAACCCTTGCCCTAAACCCAATGGAAGAAGTTCATGTACTTGACTAATTATTTACAACAACGAATATGTAAAATTATAATATGTATATGTGATTTCGATTTTAGCTGGCTAATTTAAAATATGTATACAAACATAACAACAAATTTTGTTGTCCAGATAAATCAATGGTTATAAATCATTGATTTATAAAAGCAATACAAAAATAAGCTTAATTAATAATAAAGAAATAAAAAAAATCTATCAATGTGTTTTGCTTACTATAAGATAATATTAAAATATCTTACCTCCTAATTTCCTATATGTTGTCAAAAGTCAGTCAGATGGGAAGGTCAAAACTAGTAATTTTTTTATTCTTTATACAATTAAAGATAATATATATATATATATATATATATATATATTATATATAATCTTTATATATATATATATATATATATATATAAATCTAATTCCCCCTCCCTTATTACTCTCATACAGAGTTTCTCCAAAATTATACACATTACCTTCCATTTGTAGAAATGAAAATAATACATAAAATTTACAATAGACAAAATAATAAAAAAAAAATCACAACTTTTATCTCATTATGTTAATTAAAGTTCGATAAGTCTGCTGGAAATTGTTCATATGCTAAATAAATTCCTAGGAATGGAGATGAAGTTCTGCTCCCATGAAGAATAGATGTTTCTTGTCTAAGTCAAAAAATAATAATGTTCTCCATTTATCCTGTCTTGGATTTGATTAGGCATTTTATTTAAAGCAAAAATGGTTTTTAAGTTTCTCCTAAATGGGCAGGTAAAATCTTTAAACTTTCATGGCTTTATTGATGACGTATTATTACCCCATTGTACAAACTTTTCAGCAAGCAATCATGATATAAAAATAATATATATTTATTGATTAATTTGCTTCTCAAAATTTCAATGATGATATTATTATATATCAAAACAATTAATTATTGAATATTACTGCAACGCTTAAATTTAACGAAACTTTGTCTAATTAGCAAATAATTTAAATCTTCTTACTTTCAAATTATTTTTTCCTTTCAAACGATTGCTTTAAAATTTCAGCTTTTGATCATTTTGATTAATATTTAAAAAAAAAATATTTATATATTTAAATTGAAACATTCACATCCATTTTGTATTCGATTTTATTTTTTTTAAGCAGAAAAAAAAATAATGTTCTATCTTCAAATTCAGAAGACAATTATAACAATTAATACTGTGTTTGTAGGTCATGTGAAGTTTTTTTAAACATTTTAACCTTGACGTTTCCTAAATAAAAAAATAATTTATAAATATTTTAAATTTTATTTCCACAAATGGTTGTCATGGGTTTAGATTTTAATTCAGTCATTGATTTTATTTATTTATTTATTTTCAGTTTATGTGTAAGTTTTTTTTTTATAGTCATCCCCAATTATTAACATATAATACGTTTTATTCCACTGTTAATATACCTATCTGTTTCTCCCTAGTAATTTAATGGCTTTTATTACTTCTTTAGAAATAAAAAGATGTTTATACACATGTATATGTTGGAAAGAAAAAAAAATGTTAATATGACAATTTGCTTGGCAATTTATTGGTTAAGCAAATATGTTACATGGCTCCAATTGGTAGAGTGTCTTATATAACTGGATGGTGTGGCATGTTGTAGCTCATCACTACAATATATATATATAGTAATAATAAAAAGTCAGATGTCACATGACATATATAGCTTGCACTTACAAATAAGCCTACTAATATATGAAGTATCTGAATTAAGTTCAGGCCCATATAATGTTTTCAGTTGGAGAGCTGACTTTAAAGACATGTAAATGTCTAAAAGTTTCAGATCTTCTTCTTGACAATTAACTTTTAGATAAGTACTTAACTTGAGTTGGTTTTTTGAATCTAATGTCCCAACTCCTCACTGAAGAGACCCATAGGTTGAAAGTGGTTTGGGAATGGGGACAATCCAAGATAAAAATGATTTGTATGTCTTTTTTGTAGTAGGATTTATCATAAAATAAAAAAAAAGTTTCTTTAGAGTTCATTAGCATGCTCTTTATTTTACCCCCCCCACACACATATATATATATACACACACCTGGGTCTCATTTTATGCGATAGATAGGTTCCTCAGAAAACACGTGCAAATGAAATCACCAAAAATAGACATAACTTACCTTGAAAAAGGGGGGATACATACTGTAATTTTTCAAAATTGTGTCAAAGCAAAGCATCAATGTAAAATTAGTTTAAAATTCGTGTAAAAAAAATAAGGAAATAAAATATGACTAATAAAAAATTTCAAATGTGAAAAAAATTGATACAAGACAAACTTTTTTTAATTTAATATTTTATTTTATTCAAAATAATATATTTTTATGATTATTTTACAGTACAGTAAATGAGATTTTTTTATACACGTCTTAATTATTATCGCTATTTGCCCATGAACAGGTTTGTTTGCAAACGGGTAAAAAATCAGATTCTTCACAAGAGAAAATACAACTAGTGCCAACTTCACTCTCATGTTGTGTTAATGATTTTCTGGTGACAACGTAATTAGTAATTAATCTTTGAGATGATGATTTTATTAATTATTTATGAAGCTCGCGATATCCAGATATACAACCATTTAGGTCTATTTGGAATTTAAGTGCACATTTGTGATTAGTATCATTAATAAAAAAATAATTAAAAATAAACTTGTGGACACTAAATGATTAATAATTGATTATATTTTTTTTTAAAAAGCAAAAACAGAATGTGATTTAAAATGCAAAATTAACACGCAAAATGTTTGAACAAATTTACATTATAATCTTGTGAAATTTAATGTGTGTATACATAAAATGTGGAAATCATGATTTTAATTTCATTATTGCATAAAATCTTACTATTATAAAGCACTGAAAATATTGAAATTACTAAGACGAAAGTCAAATTCCAATAATGTGCTATTACTTTCAATATGACATAAGTGCGCGGAATTTATTATTTAAAGTAATAGCGCATTATTGGAGTTTGACTTCCAAAGAAACATGTATCGTGTAACTTCAAAATCGCGTTAAATAAATCCGCATAAAAAGATACCCTTGTGTATATATATATGTCATATTATTATTACTATTTGCGGGATATTCTTCAGAAAATAAAATAAAATTATAAAAAGAAAATTAAATTTATGAGTAAAATATTAATATTTACACTTTTTAATGTTATTTTACAAATGAAATTGACCATATTTTGTTGTATATGTATGCATATAATGAATTCATATGTTTATAAATTGATTAAATTCTGTTAGTTACATAGAATTTCTATTTCTTCTAATCACTATTATTATTGAACAGGCAAAAACTATCCATATACTAGTGCAACCTTTGGTTATCATGTGATGTCTAATGGTTTAACACTATTATTATTGAATAAATACTTGAAAACAAGTGATTGTGTAACCTTGTATTTATATTGTTACTAAGAAAAAACATCTTAAATTATATCTTTTATCTAATGCTTATATTTGAATAAAATAATGTGTATTCTCATTTGTTTTTTTAAAACTTATTAATAATAATTGGAAATTATTTATACATGCCATTGATATTGAAATTTAATATAGAATAATTTAATATTTATAAAAAAGTCCTGTTTTAAAACATTAATATCAAAATTTGGCTTTATAAATCAATTTAAAATTAATAACTTTAATTTTTTTTTAATATTCATTTTATGATCATGTTTATAATTTATCAGTTATATCATTTTTGTGCATCACACTATCTTTATTATTACACAATCTAATTTATTGTAAACAATATATCTTAAACCAATTTCATAAAAAGGTAATATGACATTTCAATAATCAGCAGCTTAAAAAGATAGCAAAATGAGAATGTGAGTGGGGGTGGGGAGTGGAAGGGGTGGATTAATATTATATAAAAAAATAATTCAAAAAGTAAAAGTGAAAGTAAAAATCATTTTATTTATACTTGTCAAAAAGAGGAAATATATAATTAATTTTTAATAAACCAACAAAAATACCTTTAAATCTAAAAAAAATCATGTGGAAAATTCTTCACTTAGACCAGGGATGGGCAATTGTTTTGGCTCAGGGGCCACAGAGATTGGCGGAGGCCCACCTCAGGGACCACTTCGTGGAAATGAAGGTTAGTGGAGGGCCACACATTTTTTCATGACACAATAAGCACACTGCTTTATTCCCTGTATTACCAAAGAAATATTTGTTTGTTCATTCTTCATTAAACCCATGACATTCATCACCAATTTTACATTTTTTCGGTGGGTTCATGATTTCACTAAACTTAGAAATGTATATATTTGTGCAAAGACAATTTAAATTAACCAGATCAACTGTCAAAGCACTGCACATCGTATCTACACTGCACATGTGTATTGATGTGTCCAGCCTAGTAGAAAATAAGAGATGAATCTTTGGTCACGCACAGGAATAAAATCTCAGTTCAAGGCGGATTTTTCTGATTGTCTTGGAGGGCCACATAAAAACTCTTAGCAGGCCGCAAGTGGCCCTCGGGCTTCTGTTTGCCCACCCCTGACTTAGACTATGGTTAACAATAAATATAAAATCATATTTTTGAAAAGTGGATGGATCCATAAAAAGTAATTTTGATTTTAAGAGCTAGTGATGATGTATGTAGAAATGTGAGCTATGCATATTTATCACAAATAATATTATGAATACATTTTAATCTTAATCAAGTTCTTTAAATGAATCTTCTAAGTTAGTGGTTAAAGAAATAGTTGAAAGTGGACAAAGAAATAGCCATAAGTAGTTTTTTAAAATAGAAAAAAAATACATTTAAGAGTGTTATGAAGTATGTAAAACTATCTATCAATGATAATGATGAAGCACACAATCTATTATTAAAAAGGCTAATGGAGATATTGCAATAATTTTTCTACAGTAAACACCAAATCAGTTATGTGACTTACTACATAAATGTCTTCAAAAAAGATATAATAAATGAGTTTCATAAATCTTATTTAGCGATTTTCCAATGTTTCAAATTGATTATAATTAATATATTCACATGTTTATTAGCATCTCTTTTTAATCATTATCAACATTGTAACAGTATATATATATATATATATATATATATATATATATATATATATATATATATATATATATATATATATATATATATATATATATATATATATATATATATATATATTTATTGATCAATCATCATCATCATCATCATCAAACATTATCAATACACTGAAGAGTGAAGGTCTCTCCAAGTTCAATTAATTTCTCTGATCTTTAGCTTCTCTTCTCCACATCATCCTCTGCACACTTTCTTATTTCATCCATCCATCTCACATGTGGTCTCTTTCTGGATCTTTTACAATCTCTTGGAATCCTGTTTAATATTTCAATTGTCCATCTATTATCATCTCTTCTAAAATATGTCCAGACCAACTCCACTTCAGTCTTTTAATTTTTTCAATGATATCAGTAACTTCTGTTTTTTTCTTATCCATATTTTGCATATTCTATCTCACCTTCTTACTCCTAACATGCCTCTCTCCATACTTTTTTGAGTGGTCTGAAGACTATCTATTGCTCTTATATTAAGTGTCCAAGTCACAGATCCATATCTAGGAACTGGTAAAACACATTTATTAAAAACATTCCTTTTCAAACACATAGGCATATTTCATTTTAGTATCGATTTATTTCTACCAAAAGCACTCCAAACAAGCTTAATTCTATGACTAATTTCATCCATTATGTTTCCATCTGTATTAATAATCTGACCAAGATATTTGACACTGTTAACTTATTCTAATTCACCATAATCAATCTTTATTTTCATATTTTGAGAAAATACATTGAACATTACTTTAGTTTTTTTAATGTTTACCTTTAGTCCTACTTTCTTAGTTTCATTTGATAACCCCTGCAACATTTCCTGAAACTCTAAACCATTGCTTGCAAAAACAACTACATCATCCATATGTAAAATCCAAAAGACTTAAATGATATCCATTTACTTTCACCCTTTTAGCTTCCCATTTTAATCCACAAAATAATTTTGGGAACACTGCTGTAAAGAGTTTTTCGAGATATGCAGTCACCCTGTCTTACACCCCTTTCTCAATGTGGACTTTCCTAGTATCATTATGTAATCTAATTGTTGCTGTTGCATTTTTATAAATATTTTTCAAAATATGACAATATCCTGGATCTATATTTAGATGGTCAAATAATCACTGAATGTATGTTTATATAATCAAATGCTTTTTTATGATCTACAATTCGAAAGTGTAATGGCAACTCATATTTATTTGACCTTTCTATAACTTCTCTCAATACCTGGATATGATCTACTGTACTAAAATCACTTTTAAATCCAGTTTGTTCTCTTGGTTGGTAAAAATCCAGTGTTATCTGTAGATGAGTTGTAATTATCTTGGTAAAAATTTTGTATAAAACTGATAAAAGGCTGATAAGTCTATAATTTCTAATATCTTCTTTATCACCTCTTTTAAATATTAATATTAATATTACATTCTTCCACTCATCTGGTACATCTTTATCATTTAGATATTTGGTATATAACATTGCTATTTTTTTTTCTATTTCTTCACTTGCTTTTTTAATATATCAATTATAATTCCATCATACCTGAAACTTTTCCTTTCTTCATAAATTTATTTGCATGTCCCACTTCTTCATTCAAAATTTTTCTTATTTACAGAATTCTAACAAAAATTTTTATATAATAAATGAAAGGTTATATGATCTTGTAGACCTTATATTTTGAACTCAAATTTAGAGATTTTATATATTTATGTTTTGTCATATCTTTTAAAAATTTGTTTAGTACAATATATTTTTCACCTAGTTTCTCATTTATTTGTTATGTTTTTTATTTTGTTTGACTAATGTACAACTCAACATATTGAATAATGGGTTCTAAAATTTTATTATTATTATTTTATTAAAAATGCAAGACTTCGGCCCTTAAGTTATTAAAATCTTTCATTGATAGGCCAATAGCAAATTTATTTAATATTTACTTAATTGTACTGAAATCATACTCTCCAATCATAATTTTATGATTAAATTTATTTATTACTTATTCACTTTAAGTAATATTTAATCCTTTTATAGCGTTTAGCATTTTTTAAATCCATTAATATCAATATTTTTATTATTTGCAATGCATATAACATTACTTAAATTTTTGTACCTTTTATGGTTTTTATTTGAAATCTCGTCATACCATTTTCTGTCAGCAGGAAAAATAATAAGAATTCAGTTGCTTTATATAAAAAAAAATCTAAATATATATATTTTAGATTTTTGCTTCACATTTTATCGCACAAAATACTGTTTAATAGGTAGAATCACAATGTTATAAACTCTCATCCCTGTATGACTTCTTGGTATTCCTTAAATCCAAAACTACTATAATTTATATGTTTCGATAAATATTTTTCATAATATATTAATGTTATAGTCTATAATATATTATTTTAATTTTTTGTGATAGTTAAAATATTTAAAAGGTAGACTGAAATGTATTTTGATATTTTTTAAGTTTATATCTAAAGAAAATCACTAGTATATACAGTCTACAATAGTATAATCCTTTGTAAAAACATTTGTTCTTATGTCCATCATATAATACTGAATATTGAGTATCTTCAGAAAAAATAATTTTATTTCAATTTTCCAATACATTCAACTATTTAAAATTACATGTTTCTCTTGTCTTCTTCAAATATTGTTGACCTGATGAGTGAAATACTAGCATAGACCTTAGATTTTTGAATATTAAATTTTAAACAAACACTTTAACTAATTGAGCCATCTATGAGGTTCCTTTCTCCAATTGATTTGAGTTCAAAATTGACTATATATATATATATATATATATATATATATATCATTTATTTTCTAAAAATATATAAATTCTAATATTCTCACAGATAAATATGAATTAAAGAAAATTAATAATATTTGGAAAAAAGCTATTGGAGGATAAAATATTTTTTAAAACTTTTCAGCCAATAGAATTTGAGAATGAGAAGAAAATAACAAAGAAAAAAATAAAGATTTTAAATCTCACCATACACATTCTTATGATTTGAGAAAGAGGAAACTTTACTGAAGTACTTGTTATTGAAAATGTCAGCTATTTAGCTATTACATTTTTATCACATGGAAGATCCAGAAACATTACTATGCACACATAAACACACATATCCATATATATTGTACCCACCCTTCCAGGAAATATATAATTATAATCACTTGTTCTAGCTCAGATAAATAACTATGTTCATCTAAAATGTATCTAAATCAACAATAACTATATTCTTTAATAATATCAGTTATCAAACTTGCTTACCTAATAAATAATGATATAGTTCTGTTTTATAAAATTAAATAAATGAATATCTAATAAAAATCATGAGAATATGAAGTGAGTTTACATGTGGCAGAATGAATACATTAAGTTAATATCCCACAGGATATTACCCCAATGGCATAACAATACTATCCCTACCCCTATTATTTAAATACTACATTTATAATACTCTTACATCTTTAATCAAAATTAATTAAATACATATCTCTTGACAAATTAATATGAATATCTTTATTAAAATTAATTTAACTCAAATTATCTCAGGTTTTCTTAAATTACTTCTAAACTAATTATAATTCTTGCAATCAAATATTATAAGGAATTTAATATCATTCCTAACTACAATTCAATAATACTAATAGTAACAAAATAATAATACTAATCTTTAATCTATAGTTTACTCTCCTATCTTTCTACTTATAATGTTGTTCATGTATATCACATAATAATAATGTAATATAACCTTCTCTTATTTATATGGTATCTTAAGTAAACATATATGATATGAGATTATAATCTGAGAATATGTGGCAATCATTACTAAGATAATTCAATGTAAATCTTTGGTAATTACTCCATGACCATCATAATAATATAATAAATAAAACCTCTTAAATAAAACATATCAATAAAAAAATAATTATAACTCTTAAATAACAATTTTATTTGTGATGTGCAAAGATTATGTCTTAATTATAATTATCTGTGATTATGTAATTGTAATGTGAAGAAATTGAGTCAACACCAAGACATATAAAACTAATTTAAGAATTTTATTAACGCACTTAATAACAAAATTATTTACATTATTTACAATCTGAAACAATTCCATTTATTCACATTTAAGTATTTTTAATACAAATTAAATGCCTTAAAATATAGGATACAGAACCTTTTTTTTAAAAAAAATACCTCTTATTTTCAAAATATTATTATATAATTTTTTGTTACAGTTATTAAATTTTATTAATTCAATAGGTTTTTAAAAATATAAGATAATACTTTTAATATGAACTTATTCTTGTTATTTAGTTTTTAAAAATAATAATTTATTATTCTGTATAGTCATTCTTCAATAAATAATTGTGTGAATGACCTTGATTAATAGCCTATCATCAAACTCAGCTGCTTACTAATTATTACTTTAAACCAAATATAGTGTATGTATTAGTGTATTGTCATAAAATTATTTTTATAAAGCTTATGACTACTTACATTCATTAAACACGATTCAGTCTATTACCTTTACTTGTAAATAAAAATATGCATTATAAGTATGTTTTTGAAAATTCTTAATAACTAAATAATACCATTATACATCACTTTTAATTATCAATTATTTATTTTATAAAAAAATAAATAAATATCATTTTTAAATATAAGAAGTTTTATGATTTTTTCACTGATGAAAATATGTTCTTATAATTTTTACACTTATTTTACTCTAAGCAACATAACTTATCTTATCCACTTTATGAAAAATTCTGTATTTTAAAACTTATTTATTATTTCTGATTTTAAACGACCATCCTTTACAATGCAACCCAATAAATTTCAATAATAAATAAACAAGTAGGTATATGGTATACACTATAACTTCAACTTAATAACACCTTTATCAACTAATCATCATGGTCACAGTGTACAATAAATGAGGTATGACTTATTTGTCTAATAACCTCTACTACCAAATATAATGTCCAGGCTATTTATTCAGCACTATGGCACATTAAACTTTAACACATAGAAAATAAACACTGCCATGAATATACACAAGCTATAAGGGATATGTTATCTGTACTTGCATAATCATCATTATAGTATACTCTTATTCCCATATAAATAAACCCTACATACAATATTATCTTGGTCTTATGTAATCTAATACCAAGATATTATCACTAAAGATATATCACTTTACATGGCTGAATTCATCTCCACATTTCTATAATAACAAATAAATTCATTTTTAGAATAACAGTCTAACTAACTAATAAGACAAGATCATTTCATTCTTTGATCATTCTCAAACTTAAGCATAAACAATCAGAATCAATGTCATATTTTTAATACTTTAAATTACTCAACTAAAACATCCAGTTCAGTTATAATAGAATCATATACTTATATTTTCCTTATGTTTAAATACCTTTACGATAGCAATAAAATTATGCATATTCTTAAATAACTAAACAAATGATAAATTATGTGTAGGTATCGTGTTTTATATACGCATCCATACATCCACACAAAATAATAAAAGACATTATAAAACTATCAATAATTTACATTATTACCATAAGTAATTCGTGTTAGCAAATACTTATTCGATGTCTTCTGGATCATGAACTAAATAAAACATTTTATTCATTTATTCCACATTATCACACTTTAAAATATATTAAGTTTTTTTTTTTAAAAAATATTGCAGAGTTTTTTCTTTATAATAACATTTTAATTACTAAGTAAGTAAATAATTTAATGTTATATGTTCCTATGCTATCGCTATACTGTGAATAAATATTACTATAAATTTGTTATTAAAAAAAATAAAAATAAAATTATATTTAAAACAACTCCATTAAATTTTTTCGCAATGAAATGTTCTTTTGTCGATCATAAGTTCATTACAGGAAGTGAATTTTTCTCCTGGTAAAACATTAATAATTACACTTTTGATGCCAATAACCATACATGCTCTAATCCTCTACAATGCAACATCAAATTCAAAAATGACTGTTCACATTAAATATGGTAAGTTTACTTTTATTCCATAATATCTAAACTAATACAATTAATATTTTTTTATCTCCAAAATTTTAAATATTTATTGTTAGGTAAATATTTAATTTAAATACTTTTGATATTCTTCATTAAGACAATTTTTAAGTTCTTATAACTTTTCCATATTTACTGAGGTTTAATGTCTTCTGATACAACAAATAAACTCCCCCCAAAATTGCCAATAACTTGTATTATTTCCACAAATAAACTTCATAGAACTTTTTGTATGTTCAGCATACATTAATTATTAATTTAGAATATTTTTAAATATGATACAAATGATATTTGCAAATGATCTTAATTTTTATACTTCTTAAATAAAAAATTCCAGTTTTAAATTATTTTCAATATTTCTTCAGAAATAAATATTTTAGCATTCCAAAATAATTGCTTGGTCAAATTTAAAGGTTTTTTCTTTTTAAAAGCATTTTTCCATCATATTTTAAATAAGTTTTCTTAATAAAATATTTTATATCATTTTATTTTCCATTTTTCATGAAATTCTTTATATTTTGTCTGTGACATTTTTTTTATGAAATTCAGTTGTAAATTAACATGACTTATTAACACAGGCAAAATTATATGCTTTATACGATAATAACACTTGAATATTTCCACAAATTATTTTACATTTAGTGATGACTTCTCCATGTTTAAGTTAATGACAAATTGAACAAAGCAGATCAGGAAGTAAGAAATTATTTAATTTTTAGCAACACATTTCTATATCCCACGATCTAATAATAATGAGTTAATATCTTTTTTTTAGAAGTAAAAATGATAAAATTGACTATTATAATATACTTAATTAACTGAAGTTGCAGTGACAGTTACAACTATAGTAAAAAATATAATAATAGTAGTGTGCAAATTTGGTGCAGCTCTTAAATACTCCAGCCTACTACACCTTTGATTGGTCCATTAAACAATGCTTTTTTCCACAATCCTGGGCATAGAATGCCAGATTAAATTTAAAACTAATAATAATTTATTAAATATTTACTTTTATTATATTATTCAATTCTTAATTCATTTTCATATTTTATTTACACTTAATAAATACTTAAAAATAACTTTAAAAATTACATTTCAATATTTATTACCATTGCTACCTTTATTTTAAACACAAAATATTTATTTTCAACACAAAACATAAATTACTGATAAGCTAAAATTAATAGCTGAGGTGAAACTTTAAGTTTATTATTAGTAAGCTTCTATTTTATGGACTTAGTGCTTTCGGAGCCTTTGCAGCTCCATAATCACAGTCCTTTTTTAGGCTGTTGACTCTATGCAAATTGCTTATAACATCCGCTTTTTTGAAACCATGAAACATGTGTCCTTTCTATTTATTGACCTGGTATCGCTGGTGATGTAACATGCCTCTTTGATCTTTCTCTTGACATCGTTTCTTTCTGTGCATACGATGTCAGCTTTAGATGGGTCAGCAAATACTGAGCTGCCCTTTTCTTTAGTTGTAGCTTTTGTATATATATCTATGCTGAGCCAGTCTATTGCTCACTGTGGCCTGAGTTTTTCCATAATAGACCAAATCACAACCTGTCTGCAGGCACACAATTTTATAAACAACATGGGGGGTTTCTTCTATGTTTCTTTTGTCTTTAGTGTTGTTGATGAGCCTATTGGTGTTTGGAGGGGTTCTGAATCCGAGTTTGAATTCCTTCTGTAATGTTTTACTGAAACTATTAGCTACTGCAGGTATGTAGGGTATAGTTAGATGTTGTCTGTCATCTTTTGTGTTTTGTTGCAGTCTTTTATAAAAGCTTGCAATCCTTTTGGTTATTGTTTTATGATCAAAACCCACGGTTATTAAGTCCTTGATGTAGCTGGTGATGTTGTTTTTTTTATCTGACTCATATTTGCACAGGTTGTGATTGCGAAATAAGAAGGCAGACAGCCCTGCAACTTTGTGTGATTTAGGGGATTTTGAGAGTAATGCCAGGTCAATAAATAAAAAGGACATGTGCTTCACGGTTTCAAAAAAGTGGATGTTATAAGCAATTTGCATGCATTTGCATAGAGTCAACAGCCTAAAAAGGACTATGATTATGGAGCTGCAAAAGATCTGAAAGCGCTAAGTCCATAAAATAGAAGATTACTAATAATAAACTTAAAGTTTCACCTCAGCTATTAATTTTAGCTTATCAGTAATTAACAGAGTAAGGGTAAAATAAAAAATTTTTATTACAAAAACATAAATCTAATTTCATCTATTATATTGTAATGGGCACATACATACGTTACATTGTTTTTTATTATTAAACATGAAAAAAATAAAAGTTCGCAAATAAAACTTTTTTTTTTTAAAAAAAATTTAAAAAAATCTATCTTAAACTCGTATATATATAAAATCGCACAGATGAAAAAAAAATTATTAAAATAAAACTTTATTAAAAATAGAAAAAGTATTTTAAAAGCAAAAACTTAAAAAGATTTAATTGAAGATAAAAATATATCTTCAAGAATGTAGATAAATTAATTAATCTTTTGTAAAACTGAAATGATTATTTTAATTATTAAGCTATCCCTTGGGCATTTGAAATGTATAAGCAATGGTCAGATAGGAGAAGAAAAACAATAGGAACAGAATGGCCAATGAAAGAAATCCATCGGGGAAATCAAACCTCAACGGAAGGACCATCATCATCCATGACATAATGTCAATTGAATCCTTAAAATTAATATAAAATGAAAAGTTTGGAAATTATTAGGGAGTTATTATGAGTGGACAGATATGTCTTAGTGGAGAGTCAGAGGTGAAGGGGTTGAAAGATGCACTTTCAATTCCTTCAGTTGGTAAAGAAAAAAAATGAAACATCGTTTTCTAGATAGAGGACCAGCTAAAGTAAAAAAAACTCCAGATGAATAAATAAAATGGCCAAAAGAATACCAATCTTTTTAGGATGGCATGGGAATTCACATTCAAATGGCAAGCAACAGATAAAGATGAAGTTTAAAACCGTAAGAACTTTATAATTAATGAACATTAAATTAAAAACTTTCCGTATTTAAAATAAATTACAATAGAATCCTATCTGACCAACTTAATTTACTAATAAGTAATTTTAATTTGATGTATTTCTTTTGTAAAATCATTTCCATTTTTTTTGTTCTTTTAAGTTTTATTAAGGGTGTTTGGTTTTTCATTAAATTAAATTATATAAATGTTAAACTTAAGTCAGGCATGAATGGCTATATAGATTTGTAAAGTTATATTAGGGGAGGGTAATCTTAGGTTATTTGTTTCATAGTTGAATTAGGTCAATGGATTGGATATATTGGTGTAATTAGTAGATGTAGTATGAGGTTTGCTATGGGCAGAATTGCTGTATATGCCCCACAAAACCTTTTTGCCTATGGATGGGATTGTAATTCATCAAAAAGGGCCACGGTCCCTTCCTATGGAGTTTTTATTTTATTGTTCTTTTTGCCATACAGATGTAATATTCCTGTATTGGACAAGAGTCAATGTCTTCTCTAACTATACTGTTCAGATGTCCATTCCTGACAGTATAGTATATTGTGCTGTTGTATTTTCATACTACATTGAATACATCAATGTATTAGATGGATTGATGCCAGTTTGACTGCAAACTTTTGGCCTACGGTTAAACAAGGATAGGATTTTTTTTTCAAATGCAAATATGTGTAGTTTATTCATATTCGACACTGTAAATAAAAATGTATTAAAATTAAGTTGGGTCTAAATGCTTACATGGATTCATTAATGGTTACTTATGTTTTTTGGTTTTCATGTTTGGTTAGAATATTAAGTTATTGGTGTCTCTGCGGAACCTTATGATGAATGCTATTGAGTTTATTATAAATTTCCCTCTGCAATTCCACCAATGATTTTATATTTTGATCATTTATGTTTATTTTGAAATGTTTTTGACAGTGTAATCTATGTAACTGATCTATACTCAACATTTTAAAACAAACCTTTATAAATCCATCTATGCGAACTTATAAAAGTATAAAAATTAAAATGTAAATTAAAATCTAAAAATAAAAGTTAAAAATAATGTTAAATGTTAAAGTAAACATACTAAAATAATATAATTAAATTATATATATATATATATATATATATGCATAAATAAATGTTTGTGTGTATAATTATTGGCAGCGGTTTATTTTATTCTTTTTTTAATATATTCTTAGATAAAAATTTATTATAAAATGTAAATCTCTAATATTCCACTGAGCTAGTGACAATGGGCTAACGACCGGAATCAACCAATATAATTTTTTTTAACTTACAGATCTGCCTACTTTATAAATTTTTCTAGGTTCAAATGCCTAGATGGCGCCCTTATAGTGCAGATTATGTTAGTCTCTAACTTCTCCGGATAGTTATAAAATCTATTTTTAAAACATAATCTAATATTTATAACAGATAACATTATTTTATTTTCAAGCACAAGTGTGAATATTACACATCACGTGATTTACAAAACTAAATGATATGCTGATAATTTAAAGAAAAGTAAAATAAATAATTTAATTTATAAAATATTACATAAAACAATATTATAGCACAATTTTAAAATAATTATTTTAATATTATAAAATCTTATATGCACTTTTCTTTCTACATTATTACTTTTAATTAAATGATTTAAAATATAACCATTAAATACAATTATTATTAAATAATCTATTCATTTATATATATATATATATATACAATTATTATTAAATAATCTATTCATTTATATATATATATATATATAGTACCAATATTGAATATTGGCACATATAATTTTATCTAAAAAAATTATTAAAATAATCTTTCGTAAAAAAGTTTGAAATAAAAGTTAGAAAATAATTGATTAAAAGTGGGAGGGGGAGTTTGCATCAGAAAAGTTAAACTAAAAGTTTTATAAAAACAGTAGAGTTTATTATTATTAGTTGAAATATAATTTAAAGTTTAAATAATACAAATCTTTTTTCATTCGAATTAAAGAAAAAGTAATCTTAAAACAAGTAATATATGTGCGTATATATGTTCGATTTTCAATAATAAAATAAATTTATACATAATAAATGTTATTATAAATAAATGAAAATTAAAGAAGATTATAATTAAAAAAACATGGCAATGGCTATTAATTAATTAAAAATATAAACAACACATCTGCATGGCTATTACTAATTAAACAATCTTCCAAAAGACATTGTCAAAGGAATATCAATGAAATTTCGATAACAGATATTGCCGGAGGATATCGAAAAGAAAAACACTTTGCAGGTATAAATAGTAAAATTTTATCGGATAAGGAGTTCAGTTCAGCAATTAATTGAGTCAGTTAAGTCAAGAGAGGACAATAGGTTGAGTTAATTGTATCCAAAAACAAAATGCAGTGCTGAGCTGCATCTGGGAATGTACATCTTTCTCCAGCCTTAGTCAAATAAGATCAGCAATATCTTCCCATGAAATAATGTCAGTGTAAATCTCTGTCAGTATCTAATTGTCTCCAATAGTAATAATTGTGATTAATAAAGATACTTTTCAAGGAAACATCTGAGCCAGATGGAAGAAGCAACAAACAAGAAGAAAACAAAGTTCTAAATCAACGTTCAAAATCCTAGGTAAAACATTTGCTTATTTTCATTTATTTTTATAATAGCCATTGCATTGCATTAATTTGTAAAGCCTCCAGAAACAAGTAATTTGAACTCTATAAGCATGCAAAAAATGAACTATTGGTGTGCATGTTTGTGAATGCTATATAATTTTATAAACGTCAAACATTATTTATGCTTTCTCAAACAATATATTATAGTGTATTAATTTAAAATGTGTGTGATAATTTAGATTTATAAAATGTTTAAAATTAGTAAATGTTAGTTAATAAATTGTCTTTAAAATTAAACTTTATTTGTCAGTCAATTCTTTTTATCAAATCTTTTGCCAATCTTTTACAATTCTTTTCACCATTAATTATGTATAATCTGTTAGTGATTACAAGTAACTGAGCTAGTCTATGGGTAAAACTTAGGCATTGAGTTAGTGTCCATTGCTCAAAGTGCATTATTTATTCATTTTTGAATAGATAGCTGGTGCCTGTGTTTATACACAAACAAAAAGTGCTTTGAACATGGTGTTGAACTCAACAGTCGATAAGAAGTTATGTCCTGGAAATGTAATGCTAGTTATATATTTTATAGCTATTGTTTGGGCATACATACTTTCTGAGTATGTTCTTCTCTGCCTAAGAGACCGGTGTTTCAAAGGACCCATATTCAAACCCAGTACAAATGGCTTTACACAACTTGGGGCTGGATCTAAGAAACAATAGTATATAAATACTTTGTTTCTTGTTCAAAATTTTTTATACAAAAGATAAATTACATGTGTTAAAGTTGTTTAATTTAAAAAAAAGAATTGATCGAAAACTTTTTTTTTTTTTAGTGAAAAGAGATTTGACATTTATGCTATTTACGTTAGTTAAAATAAATCATTCTGTTAAATCAAAGTCAATTAGATGTTTAGGTGGAGTAAAAGCATTAAGAACAGGTAGAGAAATGGACAAAAGGAGTGAAGTTAGCATATGTTGCCCTCTTAGTAAGAAAAATAAATAAATAAGTCATATATTAAATTTAGTTTAATGTAAGCGCTAGTGTGAAAAAAAATATTTATACAAAAAAATATATGGTAGCAAAATGAGAAAGGATATAGATCTGGAGGAAGTAATAAAAGCGTAGAGGCATTAGAAAGAGAACATGAGAATATGAAAACATGGGGGCACATACATAACATGGAGGCAGTAAATCATCTGCTAAAAATAAAAGCATTCTCAGGGAACAGAGGGGAGAATCCAAATGACCACTTAGAGAGCTTGAAACATTATTCCATCCTGAATAGTTTAAGCAAGGGAGCAGGAATTTTCTTAGCTTGCAGTCACATACAAGGAGAAGCTCAGCTCTGGTGGAATTCAATATGTGTAAAAACGGCAACATTCAGTGAATACAAATGTTCATTGTTGGCAAACTTTTGGGGGTAGGAGCTACAGAAAAAGGTTCAGTTTCAAGTAGATCAGGACAGGTGGCAGATGGGTGAGTAATTTATTACATTTCTTCATAGACAAGTAACAAAATTTAGATCAATCTCAGCATATAAATTATCAGAGCAGCATATTATGCATATTGTTAGGCATGGTTTACCTGGGAATGTTCAACAAATAATGATTGGCAAGCAAATGTTAGAGCAGATTGGATGAAATACTAATGACATTGGACAACAATAGGTGGATGGTGAATGATCAAAATGAGGATGAAAATGCAGAAGTTGATTGCATGCAAGTAGCAAATCTGGTATGTAGTGGAGAAGAGAGCATGCCTGTAATGGAACCTCAGAGCTGTCCAAAGGTAGAGATAAAGGTAGGGGAGATTGCAACTAGTGCATTGTTCAATTCAGGGAGTCAGGTATTGATAATGCCACAGGAAATGTTTAGTAAAATAAGTGACAATGACCCAGAAATTAAAATATTGCTGTTAAAAGCAGTATATGTTTTGTTGGCAAATGGTAAAAAGGTGAAGTTGGCATCCAAACAGGCATGGGTGTAATTACACATGGCAGAGGGAGAATATATGCATGTGCTGTTGATTTTGGAGGGTCTGATTCATGACATCATAATAGGCTCAGATTTTTTGTACAAAACAGGCTGTGTATTGGATTATAAACGAAGCCGGGCAAAAACAAACAATGTTATAATTCCATTTACAAAACACCAAAAGGATGAGGTAAATATACAGAGTGATGCACAAAGTGCAGTAATGGAAATAGAGATAGGAGAAAAGGTGGATGAGTCAAGATGCATGAATGATAGTCAAAGAAACCAACTGAAAAAACTATTCAATAGATATGAAAGTGTATTTTCCAAGGTATCCTGTGGTAATCCTATGAATGCAGGATAAGGATTATGAAAGAACAACCATATCAAATCCATGCAAATCCTATACCTCATCAATATAGATGTGAAGTAAAGGAACAGATAGACAAAATGCTTAAATGGGAAAGTATATCTAAATGTTCATCTTTTTTCAATAACCCCACTGTAACTGTAAAAAAAGGATGGATCAATTCGGTTGTGTTTGAACACATGGCAGTTTAATAAGATAACAATAGCTGACACTAATGCTCCACTGCCTATGAGCGAATTGTTATTGAAATTTCAAAATATGAAAATATTTTCGATGTTCGACCTAACTGCCAGCTACTGGAAAATCAATCTTCATCCAGAGGATCAGAAATATACAGCATCTAAATATAATGGATGTGCATATAATTTGAAGCGGATTCCCTTTGGGCTAAAAATAGTGGGGTGGGGCTTATACATTGTCTGGATCAGGTATTGTCAGATGATATTAAGAATTTAGTTATAATGTATGTGGACAACATTATGGTGGTGTCGGAAAGTATAGATGAGCACTTTGCGCATTTAGAAATGTTGCTGGGGGAGTGTGAGAGAAAGGGAAATTGAATTAATTTAAATAAAAGTAAGATAATGACTGATGAGGTCAAATTTTTAGGTCATATAATTACAGAAAAAGGAATATTACCTAACCCTGAAAAAATCTGAGCAATACAGGAATTTCCCACACTCCGGAATAAAAAACATATTAAATTTTTTCTCGGACTAGGTAATTTCTATAAATAATTTTATAGAAAATTTTCACTTGACATAGAGCCATTACTGCAGTTACTAAGAAAAGGGAAATTTTGGGTGTGGAATGAACAGCATGAGCGTAGTTTTCAGAGCATGAAGTCAGGATTTTTAAATAAAGTTATGCTGTCATATTCCGATTTTGACAAACCATTCTTTGTACAATCAGACAGCAAAGGGTTTGGATTGGGGGCTACACTATTTCAGATACAGGAATAGGGGCAGCACAGAGTTCTTTGTTTCATTAGCCATTTACAAAAGGGACCAGAAGTGAACTACACTGTAACTGAGAGGAGGCCCTGGCTGTTGTATGGGCATTCAAGAAATTCCAGAAGTATTTAGTAGGCTCTGAAGTGGTAGTGATCACTGACCATAAGAGCCTTGAATTTAGTAATCACAGTTTCTTGAATAATAACAGGCTAATAAGGTGTAGCTTGTTCCTGCAAAAATTTAATTACAAAGTGGCGTACAGTCATGGCAAAGAGAGTATTGTGGCAGACACTTTAAGCTGATATCTGGTAGCTCAAGAACAACACTTGCATTGTGATAAAGCGTATATAGCTGCTGCCAAAATATATAAAGGAATGGGATAGAAGACAATTTGCATAGATTAAAGGAGCAGCAAGAGGAAGATAACGACTGCAGATAAATAATGGAGTATTTACGCAATCAGCCTGTAATGAAAATGGCCAATAATCCGCTGTAGAGGGACTGAAATCACTGTTGTTTAAAAGAAGGACTCTTACAGCATGTATTACGAAAAAAAAAACATGCATTATTCTTCCGGTCGCCATTGGAAAACAAATAATTAAATATGTACATAACACGAACATTATGGGGCAAATAAAGTGGAAGGACAGCTGAATCATTGGTTTTACTGGCCAGAAATGAATGCCAATATTGCAGATGTCATTGGTAGATGCACCAAATGTTCAGCAACCAAGCCTGCTAAAACATCAGGAGTGGGGCCACTGCAACCTATATATGCCCAATGCCCAAACAGCTTATTAGCAATAGACTTATACATGCCTCTGCCTCCAATCAATAAAATGAAGTATCTCATGGTGACATATGACATGTTTTCGAAGCTGGTAGCAGCATATCCAGTAGCTCAAGCTAACACAAGACAAACTATTCGAGTTTTAGAGCAACAATACTTTAAGTCTGTAGAAATTGCAGACAAAATTCTGTAGGATCATGGAACACCTGTTATATCTAGTGAATGGAAGAAATAGTCAGACAGGCATGGGATAAAACATTTACTTACATCGATTCATAACCCTCAGTCTAATCTGTGTGAACAGATTATGAGGAAGTTGGGGCATTTATTTCAGGTTTATATACAGGATGATCATCACAAATGGGTGAAATGAACCTCATGAATAGTCAACATGATAAACTGGTCAAGAAATGAGTCTACAGAATTCGAACCTGTTCAGCTACATTTTGGAAGAAATATTCTGAATCCATTTGAGACTAAAATGCCATAGGGGATAAATCAAATCAACCAGAAAAGAGATGCTAAGCAAGCACTTAAACAGTTAAGAAAAATGGGCAGGATATGGGAGAAGAGTCAGGGAAGACCTAAGGCCATATTCAGGAGGGGAGATGAGGTCATGGTGAGAGTTCATCCAGTGAGTCATTCTGAAAAACATATATACAAGAAATTCAGCTAATATGCAACAGCCCCTATATCATCAAGCAGCAATATGGTAATAATGCATTTTTTATAGCACAGGGGTTGGAGGAAAAGGGAACATATAATGCCCGGTCGTTGAGGTTAATGAAAAGAGAAAAACAGCCACCGGACAGGCAGTAATAATATTAAATGAAATGTTTGGATATAATAATAATGACAAGGAGGCTTCATTAAATAAAATTTTTTTCCCCATGCACATATTAATTAAGAAGAAATGCTTGTAAATAAACAGTTCAAAAAAAATCAATAAAATCAAGTTAAATAAGTAGGTCAAATGAATGATTTAAGAGTAATCTTTGTAGGATTAAATAAAAGAATAAAATAAAAGGTGTAATTAATATGATTGAGGTAAATAAATAAATAACATGTCTGTAATAAAATAAAAATAGTTCCTAATTAAGACTTAAAGTTGTCAGAGATAAAATGGTCAAAAATAATGCATTTTACTTTCAAAGGAGGGATGGTGTAATGTACCAATATTGAATATTGGCACAAATAATTTTATTTAAAAAAATTATTAAAATAATCTTTTGTAAAAGAGTTTGAAATAAAAGTTAGAAAATAATTAATTAAAAGTGTGAGGGGGGGTTTGCATCAGAAAAGTTAAACTAAAAGTTTTACAAAAAGGAAGTAGAGTTTATTATTATTAATTGAAATATAATTTAAAGTTTAAAAAATACAAATCTCTTTTCATTTGAATTAAAGAAAAAATAATCTTAAAACTAGTAATATATGTGCATATATATGTGCGATTGTCAATAATAGAATAAATGTATGCATAATAAATGTTATCATAAATAAATGAAAGTTAAAGAAGATTATCATTAAAAAACACAGCAATGGCTATTAATTAATGAAAAATATAAAAAAAACATGTCTGCATTGCTATTACTAATTAAACAATCTTCTAAAACACGTTGTCAAAGGATTATCAATGAAATTTCGACAACAGATATTGCCGGAGGATATCGAAAAGAAAAACACTTTGCAGGTATAAATAGTAAAATGTTATCAGATAAGGGGTTCAGTTCAGAAATTAATTGAGTCAGTTAAGTCAAGAGAGAACAGTCAGTTGAGTTAATTGTATCTAGAAACAAAATGCAGTGCTGAGCAGCTTTTGGGAACACATATTTCTCCAGCCTTAGTCAAATAAGATCAGCAATATCTGCCTGTGAAATAATGTCAGCATAACATCTTAGAAAATCTGCATCAGTATCTAATTGTCTCCAATAGTAATAATCATGAATAATAAGAAAACTCATCAAGGAAATGTCCCAGTCAGCTGGTAGAAGCAACAAACAAGAAGAAAACAAAGTTCTAAATCTACGTTCAAAATCCTAGGTAAAACATTTGCTTATTTTCGTTTATTTCTATAATAGCCATTGCATTGCATTAATTCGTAAAGCCTCCAGAGACATGTAATTTGAACTCTATAAGCATGCATAAAATGAACTATTGATGTGTGTGTTTGTGAATGCTATAGAATTTTATAAATGTCAAACATTATTTATGCTTTCTCATAAAATATATTATAGTGTATTAATTTAAAATGTGTGTGATATTTTAGATTTATAAAATGTTTAAAATTAGTAAATGTTAGTTAATAAATTGTCTTTAAAATTAAACTTTATTTGTCGGTCAATTCTTTTTACCAACTCTTTTACCAATCTTTTACAATTCTTTTCACCTTTAATTATGTATAATCTGTTATGTGATTACAAGTAACTGAGCTAGTCTATGCGTAAAACTTAGGCATTGAGTTAGTGGCCATTGCTCAAAGTGCGTTATTCATTCATTCTTGAATAGATAGCTGGCACCTGTGTTTATACACAAACAACAGTGCTTTGAATGTGGTGTTGAACTCAACAGTCGAGAAGAAGTTATGTCCTGGAAATGTAATGCTAGTTATATATTTTATAGCTATCATTTGGGCATACATACTCTCCAAGTATGTTTTTCTCTGCTTAAGAGACTGGTGTTTCGAAGGGCCCATATTCGAACCCGGTACAATATATATATATATTGCCCTTTTTCAACCATCAAATTTAACCTTATCATTTACAGATTTATCTACAAATATACTAATACTTTGTATATTTTTTATTGGTTTATTTAAAATATATTTATGAATTTTATTATTTTTTTGAGATTTTCATTTATCATATACTCAATTGTATGCCTCATCTTATTAATTACATTTTGTATCACTTCAAATGATGCCATACTTTTATGAGAGATTTTGCTTATCTCCTCTCACTCCAAGTAAAATTTTCATTAATGCACAAATTTTTTGAAGAAATTTATTATTTTGTGTTGTTTTATCTTTTAATAATCATGCATTTTTTTACATTATTAGATTTGATATTTATATGATTATCTATATTTCACAGTTATATTTAATTATGTGAGTTTAAACATTTTTATAGTCATAATATTATTTATTTAGTTTTTATGAGTAGAAGTGTGTAATTAATTTTATATTTTGTTTTTGGAAAATTTAGCTTGTTCCAATAGAAAATATTACTATTTTATATTCATATTATGCAAATAAGTGGTTTTTTTTAGAGTAACAGATATTTTTATTAATTTCAAATACATATTAAACAGTTATTAATATTTTAAGATAATTTATAAGTTCTGGATTAAATTTACTGGAATATTATCAAATGTTAGTAATCATATCTGTTGATAAAGTTTTTCTTAATTGCTTTTGTTTATATCTTTGTAATAATATTTTATATCTCACTAATTGGATGCACATTTTAGTTTTAAATTACATACAATAATAAAACACTATGTAAATTTTTCAGCAAACACTTAATACTTGCTTCCAATAATTATCTTTACACTATTTTAAAGCCATCTCTTGTATGCTTGAGAAATCATTGGATACCAGAAAGTAGAGTGCATATCAAAGAATGGGTTTTGATTTATGCTTTTATAGTATACAAACTAGGGATCAATGCACCTAAGATAATAGAAGCCATGTTTTACTTCTTTTTACTTACCAAGATAAAAGCCTGATTATTACAAAAGTATTAAAGGTCTTTTGAACCCATTTCAAAACACATGCATAGAATATCACCAAGTAAATAACAATATATCATAGTATTTACAACTTTCTTAAACAATTTATCACTACTCTTTATTTATATTAAAACTAACAGTTTCAACTGTTCTGCAGTCATTATCAGAGCTACATTATTAAATCAATACATAGGAAAGAAAGAAGAAGAAAATTATATTATTTCCATAAGTCACTATATAGTATGATACCAGATAATTTATGATAACCATAGACCACTTACTTTATGGTAGGAAGATTAACTATAAAGAAATGTAATATATTTTTTTGGGTCTTTTCTTAATATATTGTTCATTTGATTGCTTTACTATTTTTCTCTAAATAAATTATCTTGATCACTTTTTTCTCAGCAAAATTGTTAAATTTACTTTGTCTCACTTTTACTTGAATACAAATGCAGCTTCAAAATTTTAAAGAAATGTGTTTTACATTTGTAGAATTAAATTGTTCATATTTCATACATTGATGTTTTTGTAAATCTATAAATACTCTTTTATATCTTCATTAAAATATTTTTAAGACATATAATTAAATTAATTGCTTTAGATGTAATAAAAATTAATCAATAAGAATAAATTATTTTACATTCCTCTAATTTAGAGACTTCTATAAAAAATGAAAAACTTATTGTAAATCTATAAATACTCTTTTATATCTTCATTAAAATATTTTTAAGACATATAATTAAATTAATTGCTTTAGATGTAATAAAAATTAATCAATAAGAATAAATTATTTTACATTCCTCTAATTTAGAGACTTCTATAAAAAATGAAAAACTTACAGAAATAAGATGTTATAACCAATTGAAATCTCAAAATAATTTTGGATATTGGTTTTGTTGCTAAGGAATGTTGGATTGTAAACATTTATCTAATAACTATATTTAATTCTATTATAAGATTCATGCCAATGTCTTAAAAAATTCAAAAGTATAAGGCTTTAAACCCAAATAATGCATAATATTAAATATAAATACCAGAAATGAATAAAATCAATATTTTATATATTTAAGTAGCTCTTTAATATAGTAACTCTAGGCAGATGCATATCTTAGAAATATATAAAATTCAATGGTACTCATGAATAAAATTCAATAATCAAGAAAAAGATGAGAGTGAGGATGTATTTGGTAATATCTTTTTTATTTTTATTGGATACTCATGCTGCTATCAATATCTAAAAAAAGTAGTGTTACATAGAGTAATTTACTGGTATTAATGCAGATTTGAACTATAAGCAATGAAATTATCTACTATAAGATGTAAATAAAGTTTTAATTTTGAAAGTAAGAAATGAAAATCATATGATGCTTTGTTTAAAAATTACTTATCAATGCTTATATGTTTAATAATAAATATTCTATTCGTATTGCTGAGAACCATAAAAATAAAAGATGTTACTTTGTAGTTTAATCAAAGTTTTGATGGTGATTTTATTGTTTTTCTTTTATAATTTACTATCTAGCTGTGAATGTATACATATTACATCATCGCATTTTATAATTTTATTTTGTTTTCAATTAATTTATTTTTTGTGAAAAATGTATTTGCTTTATATATATATAAATATATATATATATCAATCAATTATAAAAATTTTGATTTCTCTTTTATTTGTATATTATTATTAAGTTTTAATGTATTAATGATTAAATCAAAATAATTTAAATAAAAAATGTAAATATTTTTCGATATAAAAATGTAAATGTAAAATATAAAGTATAAAATTGATGTCTTATACACACACAAAAATAAATATTAATAAAATGAATGTCTACGTAAAATCATTTTATTATTTTCCCCATAAAGTATGTTTTGTTTAAAATAAAAGATTAATGAATATCTGATAATGTAAAGACAGCTCAGACAAATACTACTGACAGATCCTCGCGGGTGGTAAAAATAAATGTATTTACTTTATATATCATTAGCATAATTGATGAAAAGAAAAACGTTTTTAAATATAATAATAAAAATATTTTATATTTAATACAAAATAAAACAATATAACATAACTTTAGTAACACAACAATTTATAAAATTATAATTTCTGTATTCATTTACTGGACTATAATTGCGTGTCAGTACAAAAAAAAAAACTGATGTATGACATTCTGTAAATAATAGTTCCAACACAATTGAAATTATTGAAAATAACATTATGGATAAATTTATGTTTGACCATTATTAAGGACATTCTGAAAAAGTGGTATATGCAACACAAATTCAAACTAATCTTATTTTTGTAAAAGAAAGACTTACTTGGGAAGGTACTGAGAGAAATACTTGTTTAAATTAAAGCATTTAAAAATGATAGTTGTATAAAATATCACATGTTACTGTTGAGAGTTAAAATTGCTTCTATTTTATTAAAGATGTTGCTACCCATTGAGTAAAAGATAATATTTCTTTGGTTATATTAAAGTTTTGAACAATTTCTCATATAGAATGAGAAAGGTGCATAATGTTTGTAAGATCTTTATTTACATCAAATGATGGAGAATAGCAATCAAAACAGGCATTTTTTCTCTAATGACAGATTCACATTTGATGATAATTTTCCAATTTGTCTAGTAAAGTTCTTACCCTACTTATATTTTCAAATAACTATTTATGTTCAAAGTAGATCAATTGTACATCAGCTAGAATACTATATTTATATAAACTTTTCTTCAGAAAATGATTTTGAATTTTCTGTTACTTTTTTGTTGTTTGTTGTAACATGCTTATACAGAATTTTCTGATTCATAGATACTTTTTATAAAATGTGCCTGCTGCCTAAATAAACTACTTTGTAAGTTTTCTATTTTAACTTTATTATAATCAGAAAGTTTAGAGGAATAGTGCTTTTAATAATGTGGTCCTTATTAATTGAAATACTTTCCATAGACATCAGTTTACTACATTTCCCAACAAAAATATATGTTGTTCCATTTGTCTTTAAATGCATGATTTTCTTTATACATTTTTTTTATTTTAATAATAAAAAATGAAGTAAAATTCAAATATTCCCTTTACTAGTATATGTTTATCTATAAAAAATCACTATAAACACAAATACAATGCCCTAAATATTATAGGTTAATTCTATAGTCAGATAGAGCACACATTATGCATAACTTATTGACATTTTTATATCTCTGGTAGAATAAACTATAAGGATTATAAAAACTGGAGTGAATAAATGATGTGATAAGAGAAAATAAATATTTCATTTCGCTCAAGTATAAATTCATTATTTTCACTGTGAAAGCATTTAAGTGAAAATATTATATAAAGAATTTTGTATACATGATTTTAAAATGTCCAACAGTCACATAGATTGGCAAACCACAATGCAAGAGCTCAATGGGACTCTTTGATTTCAATCTTATGGTTCTTTTTAACATGATAAACATAATGACATTGTTTATTTCCTCTTATCATTTGTAGATAAACATTTTGATAACTATAGGTAAAAAAAGGCATGATACTGTTTCTGAATTCAGCCACATTACAAAATAGTGATTATAAATATATAAATTCAACATTCCTTTTCTTTTTAAAACTTGTTTTTATTCCAACTATAATTTTCTTTCTCCTTCCAATACAACGTTTCAACTACATTCTGTAGTCATTATCAAGTTTCCTTAAAAAATAATAATAATAATAAAATAAATAAATAAAAATAAAAAAACAAAAATAATAACACAAATAAATAAAATATTAATAAATTTCAAATATATAATATTCAATTAAAACCATAATATTATTATAATCTACAAATACAATTATTTACCTCCTTCCCTATCTTTAATTATTTCTTTTAAATTACCTTTATAAATTAATACTCTTCTTATATAAATTTATTATCTTTTCTTTAAATCTTTACCCATTAACATTCTTTTTATAATCCCCCCCCTTTTATTTTTATATATTATTCCTATATTAACTTATTTTTTATCTCTATTTATTAACATTCTATTTAATACTGGTTTATACTGATCTATATATACTTCCTCTTTTTTTATTCTCTCTTTAAAATTTGTCACTTAAATGCTTTCACAGTGATTATTGTATGTGATGAATATTGAAAATTTATGAATAAATTTGTCAAAGTAATTTTTTGCTTTTATTTACTTATTTTTAAGAAAATTATTATTTTGTTAAAATGTATCCAGATAATTTGCATTTTCATGAACATAATTTTCGTCTCTTTTCTTGAATTTTTTTTAATGCAGGGAAGGAAGACTTCAACAAAATGGCTGATTATGTTAAAAAGCTTGTTAACACCTAAAGGAACAGATTGAGATTGTTTAAGAGCTGGAGTTGGCCTGTGGACTAGAAATTGCTCACTACTGTTCTAACTTATAGAAGTTAAAAGTCTACATCTCCATTATATACCATATTATTTGTTACTGTTAAATTTTCTCTTCTGTATATATATATATATATATATATATATATATATATATATATATATATATATATATATATATATATATATATATATATATATATATATATGATCACAGATGGAGCTTTACCAATAGCTCAGTCAAGCTTGTTTACAAAAAATGCCAAGAGAAAATCAAAAATTCAATATCTCTTTCAAATTGTCTCCAACCTTTAAACCATGGTTTCAAGCTAATTGAATCTCATCAGTAAAGGGTAGGAGGACTAGAAACTAGATCTAAATGCCAATTCTACTGAACAGCATTTGTGTAAACTGATCCTATCAACTTGAAAGCACAAATTTTTCAGATATGTAAATATCTTAAAATTCAGCTAAACAAACTAGATAGCTATATGGGTCTGAAATAAGTTCAGTTTCACAACATAGTAGAAAGGTTCTGCAATCTATATCATTGCTAAAACCTTCACAGGTACATTTATGATAAAAAAACCAAGATAAAAATTTTTTAACCTGCCTATAGCTTGCATTTTATGATCACAGATGGAGCTTTACCAATAGCTCACTCAAGCTTGTTTACAAAAAATGGTGAGAGAGAATCGAAAATTCAATATCTTTTTAAAATTGTCTCCAACCTTTAAACCATGGTTTCAAACTAATTGGCTCTTGTCAGTAAAGGGTAGGAGGACTAGAAACTAGATCTAAATCCCAACTCTACTGAACAGCATTTATGTAAACTGTTCCTATCACCTTGAAAGCATGAATTTTTCAGATACATAAATATCTTAAAATCCAGCTAAACAAACTAGATAGCTATATGGGTCTGAAATTAGTTCCGTTTCACCACATAGTAGAAAGGTTTTGCAATCTATATCATTGCTAAACCTTCAAAGTTACATTTATGATTTGGGATTTAGATCTAGTTTCTAGTCCTCCTACCCTTTACTGATGAGAGCCAATTAGCTTGAAACCATGGTTTAAAGGTTGGAGACAATTTGAAAGTGATATTGAATTTTCGATTCTCTCTTGGCATTTTTTGAAAACAAGCTTGAATGAGCTATTAGTAAAGCTCCATCTGTGATCATAAAATGTAAGCTATAGGCAGGTTCAAATTTTTTTTAACTTGTTTTGGCATGGGTTTTGTTACAATATATATATATATATATATATTGTAACAAAACCCATGCCTCTCACTAGATAGAGAGCACTATGTTTATACCTACGATATAGCAACATACATGCCCACACATTTATATTTAATTAAAATCATTTTGACTTTAATTTGTTGTTCAAAACTTCTGGATTTGTTCTCATAACTGTAAGTTATTCCCAATGTGTATTTATGGTCATCTGAAGGACTCAAAGCGCCAATCTTATACGAATATAAGAATTACGCGAAGTGAATATATTACCAACAAGAACACTATCTTACATAACATGAGAGGGCTTTTTGACCATCAGCTAGTTCAGTCTCATAGTCAGGTTATGTCACAGCCGGGAGTAGCCGTGATTGCAGTTAATAGTTTATAAAACACATAAAAATTAAATGAATGGATCTGCAAAGAAAATATCACAATAAGATTTGTTTTTAGTTTCATTATCAAATCAGTTTTTATTAAAGACTTCTAAAGAGCAATATTATTCATTGACCATTTAGATAAATAAAAATAAATAAATAAATAATTCAACACTCTGCTTTTCTTTCTATATTTAATATTATATAAATGTAATTACTACTATGTCATTTTGATATGCACACATATGCCATTTTTTCCAATAGATTTATCACACATAAATCAAGTAGTGAAGGTCGATACTAAGAAAAGTTTATTTCATGTGACCTCCGACAATAATTATGTTATTTGTGTCCACAATTAAATAAGACTCTAAGAAAATTTCCTTAAGTTAACTTACAATGTCACCTTCACTTGTTATAAATGGTAAATATCAGTGCTTAAAGTTCTTTACCTGAATTTCCCCAGGGAATTAGTGGTAGCAGATTTATTTATTTTAAAGAGTTTTATTCATCACAGGTAATAACATGTAATTCAATGTGAAGGTAAATAAAGAGTTTTATTCATCACAGGTAATAACATGTAATTCAATGTGAAGGTTCCCAATCTTCATGTCCATTGGTTGATAAGGTTCAGGTTGGTTACACATTGGGAATTATGTTTTATTCCAAGGCATCTTGGTTTTATTGGGCGAGGCAGCTGCAGCTGATTGGAATTAGGGGTTTGAATCTGACATGGTATGCTCATACCCAGACATTTCTTTTGGATCTGCCATTATATAAGAAAAATATATATAACTTTTAATATTTTTTTGATTTACAATTTTACTGGTCACGGCTGTAAATCTGTAGGGCCAAAAATCAAATGCAATTTGGGTGACTTTTTTATAGCCACCTCCATTTGTTCTAGAAATTTCTTTTAACTTCACTTCCTGCTTCCAATGCTGACTAACTAGATCTGGTCAACATGTGAAATCTTTTATCATAATATTATTGTACATAAAAGAAAGTAAAATCTCATTTCTGCAGAAAACCTCTAGTTTTTTAAATGTGAAACAAAAAATTCATTTCTCTTTTTTCAACTACTTAATTCATTCATATACACATTTGTCACATTTACCTATACATCATTTCAAAATGACAGAGTCCCTATTCCACATTTGTGTATTTGTAACCACCACCACCACATAAAATTAATATTATATATCTACATCTACATATATGTTTAAATACTGATTAATAATATTATTTGTGACTGGGTTTGAACCCATTCTGTCACAATACCCCCTCCTCCAAAAGCCTTCAAATACCTTTCACGTTTTTGAATGGCTCCTTTTCTACAACACATCTATTCCCTGTTTTTTGATTTGTACTTTGCTTGCAAAGGGTCAGGCAGGCTTGCATAACCGAGGATTATATGACCCCTTATTTCCATGACCAGTGTTCACCCAAAATGCATTATTCTCTTGATTTTGACAGATGATATATGGGTCTTCTTTATATAGGCTGCAAAATTTTCAGCATACAAACCTACCTAAATTGCTGACATGAGGGGTTTTAACCATGACTCTATTTCCTATTTTAAATATGGGTGCCCTATGTCTCACTTTCTTTTCTATTTGATGGCTCCCTGCATAAGGTCTGATATGCCTATTATGGTCACTCTTCTTGTCAATAGGTGTTTCTTTCATCCCTGATACAAAGGTCTTTATCCAATATGGTATGTGCCATCCAAAGAGAAGGTGAAATGGGGCAAAACTGCTAGATTTGTTTATGTTCCAGTTTATGAAATCCACTACTTGGGGAGTCCATTTAACCCAGCCTTTATGATTCTTGCCTGTATACATGTGAAACAAGAACCCCAAGTCCCTCATTGCCTGTTTGCATGGGTTGGATTGTGGGTTCCTGGTTGAGGTAAATTATGTCTAATCCCCTGTAGTTGGATCCATTTGTGCCACTTTTTGGACATAAAGGGAGTACCATGGTCAGATAATATGCTCTTGGGTTTTTCAGTCTGTAAAATGTCAGCCTTCTAGCATTTTAATGGCACTCCTTGCATTCACCTGAATGATAGAATATGCCAACATATATTTTGAAAACAAGTTGTATGTGATTAGGAGATATTTTTTTAGTGAATGCCGGCAGAGGGCCATAAAAATCTAATGCTATCATTTCTCATGGTATATTTGGTATTATTGACAGCATGGTGGTCACATAATTCCAGTTTTCTGGTTTGGTTCTCTGACAGCTTTCACAATACCTCAACATGTTTATGACTGGTGTATGGTTGTTACACCAGTAAAACTACTTTTGAATCAAATGCTCCATTTTTAAAGCACCATAATGGCTGTATAGTTGGTGTGCATAGTTTGTCACATCTTTCCGCAATGTAGAATGTTTAACTGGTTTCCACTGCTCTGGATTATCATGTTTTCAATACTGTAAAATATTTTTATGAATGCAATACCTGGTTTAATTTCCTGTCTTCTTTGAGCTCTCACCATTTGTTCCCTTTTCCACTTGTTTGATTTCAATCTTCTTTAATTGTTCATCTTGATGCTGCCAATCTTCCAAATGATCCAGTTCCCCTTTTAACCTCTGTTTCTTCCTATATCCATACTGGCAATATACAAGTTCTCCACACCCAAACAATCAGGATGATAACCAGATAGATTCCAGCTCAAAATATTGGCTACAATATTTTCCGGTCCCTTACAATATTGAACAGTATAATTATATTCCTGCAACAGCAAGCTCCAATGAATCAACCAGCTGTTGGTAAGGTAGCTATGATTTATAAACTCCAGACTCTTATGATCAGTGATTATGATGACTTCTGATTCTAACTAAAATGGACAAAACTACTGGCATGCCCAGATGATTGCTAGTGATTCCTTTTCTGTGATGGAGTAATTCAATTTGGGCCACTTTAGTAATCTGCTGATGAAATACAGCACTCCCATTTGGTTTCTCTCCTGTATTTGGGACAGTATAGCCCCCAAGCCATACCCTCTGCTGTCTGTTTGTACCACAAATGGTTTGGTAAAATCTGGAAAAGAAAGCAGAACTTGTCTAGTAAATTCATCATTTATGTGTTCAAGGGCCCTCTCCTGTTCTTGATCACCTTTCCAGGGTGTACCTTTTCTCAATAATTTAACTAAAGGTTGTGTTAATTCAGCCAATCATTCATGGAACCAGTTGTAGAAGTTACAAAGACCCAAGAATGACTGGATTTGCTTTTGAGATTTTGGCTTAGAAAACTCCTTGATGGCTGATATCTTGTCCAGATGGGGTTTCACCCCCTGTGTTTACCCCCTAAGTCCCCACCAAGTGACCAAAGAATTCCCCTTCATCTTTCATCATGGTACTTTTTTAAAAAAATGATTTTGATGCCCTTCTTCTGACATTCCTGAAAAAATATCTCAACATCTTTTTGATGCTCCTCAATACAGGACAAGGCTATCAATATGTCATCAATGTATATAGTTATACATTTCTTGATTTCATCCACCAACACTTGGTCCAGGCACCTTAACAATCCTGACCCACTATTTATGAGCCCAAATGGCATTCTGTTAAATTGGTATGGATATTCTTCATACTGAAAGGCTGTATATTGCCAGTCCTTTTGGTGGAGCTGGATCTGCCAGTAACTGGCCATCAGGTCAAATGTTGAGAATATCTGCTTACCCTTGAATCCTCCCAATAACTGATGAATCAGAGGGGGAATGTTATGGTCTGGAATTGTTGCTGGTACAATTGTCTGACATCCACACATATTGTAATAGCCCCACTCTTCTTTTTAACTACCACTAGAGGGTTACAATACAGTGATGAACATTTAGATATTATCTCCCATTCTACCATCTGGTTTAGTTGTTTTTTACCTCCTCCCTATATTGGTATGGCACAGAATATGAGTGTGATTGCAAAGGCTTGTCCTTCTTCAGTTTGATATATTGATTAAAACCTGGTATTATGCCTGGTATTTCTGAAAATACTTGATGGTACTGATATAATGTCTGCCTGAAAACCTCCTTCTCCTCTTCATTCACAATGAATATCTCTTGGATTTTCTTTTCAATCTCGGTCTCTTTCCCATCTGTCTGGATTACTTCTATTGATTGACATAACTATGCTGTGGTATACTTTGGCTTTCCTTTCACATGTGAACTGACTGGTTTTAAAATCTATTTTACATCTATACTGTTTTAAGAAATCTGTTTCTATCAATACATCATGTATCAGATCTTTCATAATTAGAAAGACATGAGGAAATGGTTCTCCATTGATATGAAGATCCACCCATACCTGCTTGGTTCAACCCTAGCCATTTTATTATTTTCCATCCTGATTTGGATTGGTTTAATATGTAGGGTTCATATGCTGGTCTGACAGCTGATGATTTGTGTATGCAATTCTTCAGACATCACAGAGATTTGGCTGCCATAATCCACTAATGCCTCAGCCTGCCTCCCATCAATCTCTATTTCAATTATTGGACAGCCCACACTTGCATATTTTGGAATCCATTCTTTATCAGAACATTTCAATTTTCTCATGCACCTCTCTCCCCCCTTCCAGTCCCAGTTTTTCTCTTTCATTTCCTTCCACCACTGTTTGCAAATCTCTAATTGTCCTAGTACTCTATTGACCTCCTTTACATTTTTCCTTGATGTATTCCCTATGCTTATCATTACTTCACTTGGCAGATTTCTACATAGAATACTTAAAATGTATTTTTTTGACAAATTACATGCCTCCAAATCCCTTAGTTGTGCCACCTGATGTCTGAAGAACAGGGCATATGTTTCTTCCACTTCCTCCTGAAACCTTTTCTGGATAATATGGGATTTGATCCATTCCTGAAGTTCCTCACTTCAGAATATTTTATTTATAGGTCTTTCATACTCTCCAAATGTCTTTGGCTTTGGCATTAGTGAACCCCACCAATTCCAGGCATGCTCCTGCAGGTGGCTGGTGGCTGCTATTATTTTATCACATTCCCCCATTTTATATCTGCAAAAATATCTTTTTAAGCTTTAGATGTTCCCCAGGCTTTTCCCTTTTTTTCCCTTTGAATATCTGTATTTTAATAATCTTATTTCCTTCCTTCTTTATCTCTCTCACCCTTATATCATTTTCATTTATTTCTTTGGGTTTTTTATTTCAGGTTGGACATTTCAGACTCGCTTCCCCAACTCTAACATCCTGCACTGCCTTCTTGTTAGCCTCTACTATAGTTTCCCTATTTATTTAAATCTTGAAACCTCCCAAATCGACCAAGAAAAAGACCCCGGATTACATATTCCTGGCCTATTGCATAATACAAAATGACAAGATGGTTATTTCTTGACACAACATGTACTTTATTTTATTTAAAATGATTTGAGCAATATATATATATATATATATATATATATATATATATTCTAACCTCCCAATGCGTGTTCTCCTCACCCCAAAATATACTGTTTATTACGAATATTACGGGTTCTAGCTCAGTTAACATATAAATAAATGAAATATTCAGCATTAATTAAAATGATTACTAGCTCTAATTTTAAAATACAAATTCGATTCAATTTTAAAATGAATTAACAAATATTTACTATTTTCATGAGACATGGAGTGACAATACGGGGAACGAGATAGACTACATTGAGGAAATATCCACACGATACTACCTCAATGGCATAAGAACACTATTCCCCCTTTTTACTATACCAAATAACTAACTCATAGTATTCTTACAACTTTCTAAGCTCTATTCACTACGATTAAAATAATAATCATATCTTAATCTTCTTTATAACAAGAATCTAGCTCAATTAAATAAAATGAAGTAAAATAAATAAAATCTCAGCTTCATAAATTGTATTCTAACTGATTTAAAATTACGGTAGTAAAATATGAAAAGGGAATTTTGTCATAATCTACTACACAACAACTAACAATAATAAAATTAATAATAATGATAATAATATAATATAATCTTCTTTCTTCCTAAATGAAATAAATAAATACGTACGTGGTAGTATTTTAATAATCTGACAACAGAATATGTGTGGCAACATTAGCATATAATTTAATGTAATATTGTGGCAACCGACTTATGACCAATAAATAATATAAAATTATGATCTTTTAATTTTAACATACCAATAAATTCTCAAAATTCTTATAACACTTTTATGTTTACCTTCTGTGCAAAATTTATATGTCTGTTTCAATTATAAATGTATCGTGATTTCATGCATCCATGTGGAGAAATAACAACTCGGACACAAAAACTTTAAAATAAATTTTAAAACAAAGTTTATTAACAACATAAATAAATTAACAATATTTTTACACTATATACATTGGATATCCCTTACTCTCATATCTCAACTTAGTTTATTAATTTATAAAATGAAATCAAAATATTATTTACTTTTCCTAGTTAAATCTTATTATTTTTTTTTTTTTTACACTTAAGAAAATACAGTATTATTACTTGATTTATTATTATGGTTAGCTTAGTACAAAATGCATTTCTTATATGATTATCACAAACACTTTGCATCCCTAATATTATTAAAATTACATTTTTACAAAATTTACCTTCGTAATAAAATTCTACAAAATAATAAAATTTAGTTTCATATTGGTTGTATGGAATCTTACAAAGTCAAAACATTGTTCTACATTCGGTATTAGATTTTTATTGTTCACTATCCGATGTTTATTAATCTTAATATTCACATTCAAGCCTTACTTCGGATGATATAATTACAACTATTAATATACCATGCACAAGTATATGTTTATTACACATTATTGAATTATTTTCTTAATAAATATGCAATACTTATTTTCTAAATATTATTTAAAACATTCAAATTTTATTATCACTTTTAAATCTAAACAACTTAGTTTAGATTTCTCTTTCAAAAAAAAAATCTTTTATTCATTTCCGAATTAATTTTACAATGTATTATATGATTCTTTCTCTCTTTATGATATTTTGGACTTTCAATTTTAAAGTTACACAATTCTACACATTCCAGCAAATAAACTATTCTTACACAAACGATAACATATCTTCAGTTCTATTTTATTCATTATTTCTTTGAAAATATCTTTCTGACCGATGCAGATTCATGAAATAAGGATAGCGAAGATAGATGCATAGGATCAAAATACAACTAGAATATTACTCGTCATATACCTTGACAATCATGGCACAGTGAATTAAAAGACACTATAGAGGAGTGACCTGTATCTGTCTACCAACCTCTATCATGGGAACGATGTTAAAGCTATTTCTTCAGCTTTATTATAACATCAAAAGTTTAAAGATATGCAAAAACACTGTCCAAACTATATGTGTTCAGTCATAGGGCTTAGTTAACTATACCAAAATCACACAAAACTAAATATGATCCAAATCCTTTATTTTTCCTATTTCTTAAAAAAAACATCATCTTGGTTTCCTCTCCACTAGTACTTCCAAGTCACTATCCGATCTTATTTCTCAAGATTTTTTCTATACTGTACATTGACAAATACCTATCTGCATTACTAACAATAATAAAATTCATTTATTTTAAAACTATTCCACTGTTCTATAAGACAGCTTGCTTACTACTTTCCTCTGTATATTTAGTCATACAAACTACTTAAATATCTGAATACTTTATCACATGAAAGTTCAAAAGAATCACACAATTGTTCTGTTAAATTATATTATTAATATACTTTAAATAAATTATTGCATGCATATTCCGAATTACTCCTATCTCATTATATGTTAAAAATGTTGTATAAAATGTGTACATATAATTTAAACTTTCACACTTCATTCTTAGGTCAATAGATGATCTAAAAAAAACACATTATGCATTATAAATAACTACTAAAATTACCAAACGACCTTTATCTCCTCGATCGCGTTCCATAGGCTTCACCATCCATTTGATCCTTGTAGATATAAGACTCAACATCCATACACTTTATTTTAAACACTATTTCTATAATTTTATCAAGCTATTATATTTAATTTTTAATATTACTAAATTTATGTTTATATGTTTTCCCTAATCTCACATAACATTTTATATTTTAAAATAAATTAGTAAAAAATATTCCAAACTATATTTACTGTACTTCTTCATCGAATTTTCTTGAAAACCGTTCATATTAAAGCTAAAAAAAAAAATGTTTATTATTTCTTCTTCAGTCACTTCTTGTTCAATTTTAAGGTAAAACAATTATTGCTCTGTTTAATAATATTCATATATGACAATCCTTGGTTTTTTATAATATTTAATACAATTATTAATTATGATATCAATTAATCCCGTAAAGAAAATGTTTACATATTCTCTTCTAATATTTTCTGCTAATATTTTCTCCCGAATGACTTTTACGATGCATTTTCTAGGTACTTTTATTTAAGTATTCAGTAAAATTTTCTGTCTCCATGGATCCATTTTCATTAAGTAATTTAAATTTATATTTTCCAAATCAAGCATTCCTCCAATGACCACTTTATAATATTTTTTAATTCCTCTTAGAGAAAGTTTTTTCTATTCTTTTTTTTTTTTTTTTTCACAAAAAAAAAAAATAATGACTCTTTCATATCATTATTCGGTAATTTTTCCTTTCTTTTAAAGTTCTGGTAACTATATACTTTGTAATGTTTCCTTTAAAAAGGACCAACATTCTTTCTCTGTTATAACTTTTACATAATTTTTCCTTTATGATATACGTATCTTAATTTTTCCATAGAGAAGAATAAAATAACTTCAGAGTAGCCTTATAAATTTGTGCATCATAATTTTTCCTGATGGCAAATAACTTCTCTTTTAAGTTTTCTGTATAACGTCCAAATTATATTCCTCTGAGTTATAATTATAAGTTTCTGTTTGAGCATATGTAAAGCTGTATCAAGGCACTTTACAAATATTTTTCCTTTCTCATAAATTCTATATACTATTTTCTGTAGTATTTCCATTTTTACTGTAAGGTTTTGGCTAAACTTGAATAAAATATCCTGGTAAGAAAACTTTTAAAAATTAGCCCTCCATGTAAAGGCAGTTCAAAATATTATATTTTAAAAAACTTTTAAAATAAATATAAAATTTTAAAATTATATTACTTTTCTAGCTTACGATCTTATCCAGCTATCCTTCGCTTACACATTACTTTCTCCCGCTCCGTCTAGTTTTTATATTTTGTCGGCTAAAATACCTCCATTGATTGGTTAATGACTTTTTTAGTGTGAACAAATTTACACATTTTTAGTTTTATAACAGACTAAATTTTTCAAATAAGACATTTATGACGTAATGATTTAAAATATTACTTAAAATAGTATTTTTAAACTCAATTATAGTTTTATCAAAGTCATTTACTTTTTTAAAACAATTATTAAAATAATATTTAATATCTATTTTAATATTAGTATTTAATTTATCTTGTTTTTATTTAAATAAAATATTTAATTTTTTTATTAACTGTATTCAACTTTTAAACACTACTTAAATATTACATCATTTAAACATTTAAAATAACTATTTAATATTTCAACATTCATTTCAACGATAGACAGCAATTACATTTAGTTCCATAATTCACAAACTTTATTATTATATTCTAACAAGCGTGTGTGTGAAGGTATATAATATACAGTCACATGATTACTAACTTTATCAGATGATTTGATTTTTAATTTACGTCTCGGTTAAATTACCAAAACTGATATATTTTATAAAAATTTGGAAAATAATTTAAACTTGTAGAACTAAATATAATTCTCACCATCCTAAAGTTTATTTTAAAATATACTCTATTAATTTTGACTATTAAATATAATTATAATATTGCATATAGCGTTTATTTAATTTATTAGTTTTAAAACATTACAATTGGATTGTTAATATACTTTTAACTATTTATAGCTGTATTATTTTATATGGCCAGCTTTTACAACCATAAGCAAGAATATAATTAAGCTTTATTTAACTGTTTCTTTAAAATAATTCATTACACTTTTATTTACCAGGTATTTTCAGCCTTAAATTGTACTATAAAATCTAATCAATCATACAATTATCAATATATTACACAAAATATTTTAAAATTTAAATTTTTTTAGCAATTGACCATTCTACCTTATTATGACCTATAGATAAGGGCACAATATATATATATATATATATATATATATATATATATATATATATATATATATATATATATATATATATATATATATATATATATATATGCAAAACAAATGTACTTTAATCTATTTAAAGTGATTCGCATTTGGATTATCTATTTAAAAATATATAAATGTTTTTCCCGTAATAATATAACTGAATATCGCTTTGTTAAATTAATTTAAAAAAAACCAGCAATATGTATTTTAATTTTTTAAAATGCTTCGAGCAATATATACACAAAACAACTCTACTTTAATTTAATTAAAGTTACTCATGCTTGAATTATCTATTTAAAATGTAAACAACATGTATTTTAATTTGTTTAGAATAATTCGAGTGATACATGCACAAAACAAATGTACTTTAATTTATTTAAAGTTATTCATGCTCAAATTATCTATTTAAAAGATAAATGTTTTTTCCATAATAATATAAACAAATATCACTTTGTTAATGTATTTCTGAAATCTCATAACTTTCCCCATTTTCCTCTACTTTTTTTGAAGTCCTTTAGTTGGGATGCCATTGTAACAAAACCTATGTCTCTCACTAGATAGAGAACACTATGGATATACCTATGATATAGCAAACGTACGTGCCCACACATTTATATTTAATTAAAATCGTTTTGATTTAAAAAATGTTGTTCAAAACTTCTGAATTCGTTCTCATAATTGTAATAAACTCCCAACACATATTTATGGTCATCCAAAGGACTCCAAGTGCCAATCTTATACAAATATAGAATTATGCGAAGTGAATATATTACCAACATAAACACTATCGTATGTAATGTGAGAGGGATTTTTGACCATTGGCTAGCCCAGTCTCATGGTCAGGTGGTGTCACAGCTAGGATAGCCACAAATGGGGTTAAGAGTTTTTAAAACACATAAAAAATGGATCTGTAAAGAAAATATCACAATAAGATTTGTTCTGAGTTTCATTATCAAATCAGTTTTTATTAAAGACTTCTAAAGATCATTATTATTCTTTGATATTTTAGATAAATAAAAATATATAAATAAATAAATCAACACTGCTTTTCTTTCTATATTTCATATTATATAAATGTAATTACTACTATGTCATTTTGATACGCACACATATGCCATTCTTTCCAATAGATTTATCACACATAAATCAAGTCGTGAAGGTTGATACTAAGAAAAGTTTATTTCACATGACCTCTGACAATAATTACATTATTTGTGTCCTCAATTAAATAAGGCTCTAACTAAATTTCATTAAGTTAACTTAGATTGTCACCTTCATTTATTATAAACGTTAAAAATTTATTTCTATTAAAGAAAAGAAAAATCAGTACTTAAAGTTCTTTACCTGAATTTCCCTGGGGAATTAGTCAAAGCAGATTTATTTATTTTAAAGAGTTCTGTTCATCACAGGTAATAACATGTAATTCAATGTGAAGGTTACTGATCTTCATGTCTGTTTATGTCCGTTGTTTGACGAGTGTCAGCTTGGTTCCACGTTGGGAATTATGTTTTATTCTTAGGGATCGTGGTTTTATTAGGCGAGGCAGCTGCAGCTGGTTGGAATTAGGGGTTTGAATCTAACATGGTATGCTTTTACCCTGACACTTTTTTTGGATTCACCATTATATAAAAAAATATTTAAAATTTTTAATATTTTTTGATTTACGATTTTACTGTTCATGGCTGTAACTCTGCAGGGCCAAAAACAAAATGCATTATGGGTGACTCTCTTTTATAGCCCCCTTCTATTGTTCTAGAAGTTCTTTTGACTTCACTTCCTGTTTCCAATGCTGACTAACCAGATCTGGTCGACATGTGAAAACTTTTATCATAGCTTTTATTGTACATAAAGGAAAGTGAAATCTCATTTCTGCGGAAAACCTCTAATTTTTTAAACGTGAAACAAAAATCTCATTTTTTTTCCAACTACTTACCCCAGTCATACACACCTTTGTCACACACACACACCTATCCATTGTTTCAAAATGACAGAGTCCCTCCTCCATGTTTGTGTATTTGTAACCACCACCATGTAATAAAATTAATATTATATATCTACATCGACATATATGTTTAAGTACAAATTAATCATATTATTTGTGACTGGGTTTGAACCCATTATGTCACTATATATATATATATATATATATATATATATATATATATATATATATATATTAACATTCATTTACTTAAATCCTTTATAAAATATGTAGAAATTTAAAGGTTTTTTATTTGATGAAAAACAACTAATCTCTTGCCGAACATTGTTTGTCTAATAATACATCAGCTATAAAATTCCTGCTAAAATTCAAGTTCAAAATTTATTATAAAATTGAATATTCAAATTTACATAAATAGAAATTATGTTTATGTGACCTCAATTTGTACCTCAAGCTGATGACAACAGCTTTGATAGAGAGAAGCACATTTTCTGAAAATAGTTAGTTGATATTTCATCAAAGATTGCCATTTAAAATATTTTAATTTTCTATAAATTTTTAGAAAGGGTCTAAATAAACTAGCAATTATATATTATGTATTTATATATTATTTAAATATTTGATATAATGATTATTATAATCTTAGTTATAAATATGGAAAAAGTAATGATAACTTGCTTGATAGTTTTTGAAAATATACACAAACCACATTTGAATCATATTTATAAATGACATAATAATTTAATATATGAATTTATCTGTCTAAAAGATAAGAGATTTGTGATTACAAACTGATAAATAACGAATCACGTGTTATCTGCTGAAAAGACTTTAAATAGACATTAAATCAAAAAATACAAATAATAGATATAAAATTAAAAGAATCATGATGTTAAAGATTTTTTTGATGAATATTTCATTTACATTTACAAAGAACATAATTATATAATAACATTTTATATCTCATATTTTACTACAGAAGTAATGCAAATGTGTTAGAGTATTACACTAGAATATTATAAAATAGAAATAACAATCTAAAATATACATTGAGATAATGCAGTCATCTTTACTGCAAAGCTTTTTATTATAAGAGAAAAAATGACCATGTTTTATTTGCTGGCAGTATATTAAATAACCAATAATTCAGTACAAAAGCATTCATAGAAAAAACAACTTACACTTTGTATTTTTTATATTTATTGAATTATGAAAATTTATAGTTATTAATATAATTAGTAATTAATTCTTCTTTACAAATATAACAGAAAATTTATTGATAAGGGCTGTTGTAAATTCTTAGTTAGTTTAGATTATATAATATTATTTGCAATATTTTGAGTTTCTATCTATTTAAAATCTTAGCAAAAGCTAAATAAATGTGTGATTTAGCTTATAAAAAGGTTTTATAATTTAAGTGATACAATGAGATGAATTTATATGGTAGGTTGTTGTGTCATTTGAAAATATGATTCTAGGATAGCGTTTAGCATATGTGAATTTCATATTTAGTGAATTCTAAACTTTTATAATGCTATTCAAAAATTATTTATTAATTCTGATTTGTAAATATAAAAATAAGACCGGTAATAACACCTTATCTTTTTTAGAATTACCCCTGTCTATTGTTTGCACTGCATTATTTTATTATATATATCTTAAAGAATATAAAATAAAACATTCTATTTGTTCTTCTGATTGTAATAATGAGTCTTTATTGTAAGTAATGTAGCTGTATACATTTATATATTATGATGTTGTTGTCAATTTTTATATAATAAATAATAAAATAAGTTGACATTATAAAATTTATTGTATTTCTACTAATTGTATATTATTTTCAAATGCACTTATTTTAGATATCAGTTATTTATATCATATGAAATATCTGGAATACTTATTATTATTATTATTATTATTATTATTATTATTATTATTATTATTATTATTATTATTATTATTATTATTATTATTATTATTATTATTATTATTATTATTATTATTATTATTATTATTATTATTATTATTATTATTATTATTATTATTATTATTATTATTATTATTATTATTATTATTATTATTATTATTATTATTATTATTATTATTATTATTATTATTATTATTATTATTATTATTATTATTATTATTATTATTATTATTATTATTATTATTATTATTATTATTATTATTATTATTATTATTATTATTATTATTATTATTATTATTATTATTATTATTATTATTATTATTATTATTATTATTATTGAATAATGAATATATTTGTAACAAAGATATTGTATAAAATGACATTTTTAAAAAAATGAAAGTATAAATAAACTTACTTCATTCTGATATTATATATTTTATCAGGAAATTTTAATAGAGTGTGAAGAGTCTTTTCATTATTTTGGCAAAGTATAATATAACAGACAGTAAGATAGGAGAGATACTTTATATGGAATTGAAAACTGTGAAACCTAAACTAATGAAAAATATAATAAATAATAAAGTTAATAAATTTATTGTATTGAAAGATTAAGGAGTTGCAAAATTGAATAAATCTTAGATTAGAATAAGTGAAAATGGTGCTATTAGAGAACAATGGTACCCATTTTGACCAAAAGAATTAAAATATTGTAAGGAACATAAGTTTTTGACAGAAAGTAAGTACCAGTTTTTGAGTACTGATGAATTATATTATTTAGTACAATTTGGTTATTTTTCACTTTGACTAACTCAAACTGATAGTTTACTTAGAAATTGTACAAAAAATGATTTTATTTTGTGAATTGTTTTAACGTCTTAGGCACTTTATGAAATACATAGGCATTTTTCTCTTTTCACACAATGCTTGTAAAGTATATATGCATTACATATATTATCTTATTGAGTTCATCTCATAATTTTCCACAAACAATTTTGAATAAATATTAAAAAAAATATATTGATTATTTTACATTTTTTAAAATCTTACAAATAGTTTTTGAATTTGATAGATTTTAAATTTATTTATTATAGTTTTAATATAGATAAATTATAATTTTATAATCGCCATCTTTTTATTAATCATTTACGTTTTTTTTTTTTATTATTATTATTTATGCTTAGCTTGTTTTTTTTTTTTTATCAAAGTCAGAGTTCATATGTTTGAAATATAAGTGTGACATGAATTGCTTATATACATGTGCTGAGTTCGAACCCCACATATATTACATATATAAATGCAGGTTTAAGCATGTACATTGTATTAATATGTTTTAATATTTTTTTAATATCGTGATTACAAGAAAATTGTGCGTTTGATTTGTTGTTAATTATATGAAAATATTTAATGTAATTAATTCTCTAAGAAATTATATTTTATAATTAAAGTGAATACTATTAAGCAGCAACATATGCATTAAGCATGCATCTCATCAGTCATTTTTATATGTACTTGTTTACACTGTCAGATAGTAAACAATATATTTCATAATTATTTTCAACTTAATGTAAGTAGATGTTTAATATAAAAGATTTTTTTATAGTTAATAATAAGTAAACTATGTGTTTACTTATCACTATCTTTTATGTTGTATCCGTTATATATATACACACATATACATAATGGTGCAAACACATACATCTTTACAAAATAAATTCAAAAAAATCTGAAGGACTCATTAGGTATTAATTTAGAAAATTGTGAGTCATCATCAATTATAAACATTAAGGTGATTCCTGTTTACATATATTTTTAGGTACAATCATCTTCATCAGATGATCAGATGAACATCTGATATTTATGTTGACATTATATACCAATTTTCCACACATACACACATATTTATATTAATAATTTTTAAGGAATGTAATTGATAAAATATTTTTAAAATGCTAACAATTTGCCATTTTCATTGGTCACCGTCTTATTAACATTTGACTGTAGTTTTTCTAAATAAAAATATAACGGAATTTTCCACATCTTTACAAATACTTCCACATCTTTAAAAATATTTCATCTATGTATATGTACATACAATGTTTTACACTAAAAATATTATTGTATAAAATAAAACACAAGATTTTATTTATGGTTCATTTTCATTAGTAATTCTTCGAAATAATCTCTTTGTAACTCGATATGGCTGCAGAAAGGAGTTTGCTATTAACTGACAGGAGACTCTTTGATTCCTCTTGGAGGCCTTAAAGGAACTGAGCAGGGCAAATTCCTAATGTCCACTCCATACGTTCTTGTCGTTGCAGCTGTTATTACTATGTGATTATTCATATAGTATACAAACATGGATGGGCTGCTCACCAACACGCATTAGCCAGCGTGGTGAATTTATTAGCTTTTTACCTCTGAGTTTAAGATCAAGAAACACCATGGTCTTTCTTCTCAGTGCCTGATAAGGCATAGTGAATGTTTGTGTAAATGATAAATATTTTTCCAATACATATATACAATTATGACAGACAAAAATAAAGCATGGCCCTTATTCCCAGGAGGCTGTAAAGTCACCAACCAAGGCAGCGGTTGGTGGCCGAAGGCACAGGGTGCTAAGAATCCCTTGATTGCGAACCCAGGCTGCCATTTGATGATGACTTTTTATTTAGGTACTTACAAATGCAGATCACTTTCAAGTGAAGGAAGATTGCAAGAATTAAAAGAAGAACTGTCTTATATTAAATAGGACATTATTGGACTTTGTGAAGTTAGAAGAAAAGGAGAAGAAACAATTGATTTAAAAAGTGGACATATACTCTATTATAAAGGCACACATATTGGAAATACAAGTGGAGTAGGATTCATTATAAATAAAAAGTGGAAGATCAATATTGTGGAGATTGATGGTGTATCGGATAGAGTGGCAAGATTAGTTATACAACTTAATAGCAGATACCAAATGCAGATAATTCAGGTTTATGCCCCAACAAGTTCTCATAGTGATGAAGTAGTAGAAGATTTTATATGGATGTACAAAAGGCTTTTGATCAGAGTAAACAACATTTTAAAATTGTTATGGGAGACTTTAATGCTAGAATTGGTAGACAAATGAAAGATGAAATTGCTGTAGGTAATTTTGGTTATGGTAATAGAGATGAGAGAGGACATAGACTTGTGGAGTTTGCAGAAAAAAAAACCTTTATATTATGAATTCATTTTTTGAGAAAAATGTTAAAAGAAAATGGACATGGAAGCATCCAAATGAAGGTACAGCAGAATTGGATTATATTTTGACTAACAGAAAATGCATATTTCAAGATTGTAATGTTCTTAATAAATTTAACACAGGAAGTGATCATCGATTAGAAAGGTGTAAGTTATGTGTTAATGTAAAACTAGAAAGACAAAAATTATTAAGAAAAACAATATTTACAGTTGATATTCCTAATCTTCAGAAACATTCTAATGAATTTAAATTAGAACTTACAAATAGGTTTCAAGTGTTAGGAGATTTTGAACATGATACAGATTTGAATGAAATTAATATGAAAATAACTGATACACTTTTAAAAACTGCAACAAACATAGCTGGTAGAAAAAAGCAGCAATTGACTAATAAAATTTCTACTGAGACTAGAGAATTTATGAAGAAAAGAAGGAATATGAAGATATACAAAAATGATGTATTAAAAAGAATTGAATATCTCAAATTTTGTAAAATGGTATGGAAAAGAGTTGAAAATGATATAAAAAAGTATAACTGTGAAATAGCAAGGAAAGCTGTAGAAGGAAATAAAAGTCTCAAAAATGTTAAACAACATTTTGGTATTGGTAGAAAATTTATATCTGCAATAAGAAAAAAAGATGGAATTATTACTAAAAAGAGAGATGACATCATGAAATTGGTAGAAGATTTTTATCAAGAATTATATAGTAATAAAGAACAAGTACCTCCTATATCTATTACATCTTCCGAATTGCCCAGAATTTTAAATGAAGAAGTGAGACATGAAATTAAGTGTATGAAGAAAGGAAAGGCTCCAGGAAATGATGGAATTATAATTGATATATTAAAAGAAGCAGGTGAAGAAATAGAAACAATTTTAGCAAAGTTATATACCAAATGTCTAAATGATAAAGATGTACCAGAAGATTGGAAGAATGCAGTAATAATATTAATATTTAAAAAAGGTGATAAAGAAGATATTAGAAATTACAGACCTATCAGCCTTTTATCAGTTTTATATAAAATTTTTACCAAGATAATTACAACTCGTCTACAGAGAACTTTGGATTTCCACCAACCAAGAGAACAAGCTGGATTTAAAAGTGTTTTTAGTACAATAGATCATATTCAGGTATTGAGAGAAGTCATAGAAAGGACAAATGAATATGAGTTGTCATTATGTTTTGGATTTGTAGATTATGAAAAGGCATTCGATTCTATACACATTTCTTCAGTGATTAAAGCATTGGATCATCAAGGTATAGATCCAGGATATTGTCATATTTTAAAGAATATTTATAAAAATGCAACAGCAACAATTAGATTACATAATGATACTGGAAAAATCAACATTGAGAAAGGTGTAAGACAAGGTGACTCCATATCTCCAAAACTCTTTACAGCAGTGCTGCAAGAAGTATTTTGTGGATTAAAATGGGAAACTAAAGGAGTGAAAGTAAATGGAGAGTATTTAAGTCATTTAGATTTCACAGATGATGTAGTTGTTTTTGCAAATAATGCTTCAGAGCTGCAGGAAATGTTGCAGGAGTTAGCAGATGAAAGTAGAAAAGTAGGACTAAAGATAAATGTTAAAAAGACTAAAGTAATGTTTAATTGATTTGCTCAAAATATGAAAATAAAGATTGATTATGAAGAATTAGAAGAAGTTAACAGTTACAAATACCTTGGTCAGATTATTAATACAGATGGAAACATAATGGAGGAAATTAATCATAGAATTAAACTTGGTTGGAGTGCTTTTGGTAGAAATAACTTGATACTAAAAGGAAATATGCCTATGTGTTTGAAAAGGATGGTTTTTAACAAATGTGTTTTACCAGTTCTTACTTATGGATCTGAGACTTGGACACTTAATAGAAGAGCAATACAGAGACTTCAGACCACTCAAAGGAGTATGGAGAGATGTATGTTGGGAGTAACAAGAAGAGATCGAGAACGCAATGTATGGGTAAGACAACAAACAGGTGTTACTGACCTTATTGAAAAAAATTAAAAGATTGAAATGGAGTTGGGCTGGACATATTGCTAGAAGAAATGATAATAGATGGACAATTGAAATTTTAAACGGGATTCCAAGAGATTGTAAAAGACCCAGAAAGAGACCACATGTGAGATGGATGGATGAAATAAGAAAATGTGCAGGGGTGTTGTGGAGAAGAGAAGTTAAAGATTGGAGAAGATGGATTAAAACTTGGAGAAACTTTCATCCTGCAGTGGATTGATAATGGTTGATGATGATGATGATGAACTCGATATACTGCTGGAAATGATTGTATTATTTGATGCAGTCCTTAAAAGTTTTGATTAGAATAATTTGCTGAAAATTTGCCGCTTCTGGGTGTTATAAATTAAATTATAATATGTTTCTTTAATGTCTTACTTTAATTATAAAAATATCCAAATATCAACAGGAGCTAAATAAGAAAAATAAGTCAGATATTCAAGCACAACAATTCATTTTTGGATAAAAATATTTTTATACAAAATTTTGAAATTATTTATTCAAAACACCCAAATAATAGATAACATTTACCAATCTGTTACTCAGGAATATATTTACTAGAAATAATGCTTTTAGAATAAAAACAATAGTAAAAATATTTTGATTTTACTTTTTTTTGCATTGCAATATTTTTTTGGTTTCCTTATTTTGGCAATCTCCATTCAATATTCTGGATCCTTGGCTGATGGATAATACTTGAAAGACTATATCTCATTTGCCCATCACAATATTTGAAAACAATATAAACTATATAGTTGTAATTCTTTGCATGCTTTTCTAATGTTCCACTCTATCATCGTTTTGGTCACTGTCAACAAGTGAAACACAAAGTGTAAAGGTTCCACTTTTTCAAAAATTCCATTGAAATACAAAGAACAGGATTTTATGAAATGTCAATGGTTTTCTCAATGCCTCTGACAAAAACATAGTGATTAGTTTAAAGAATTTTTGCAACTTTTTACACATTTAGTTCACTTCCAGTTCATTTTGATTCACTTGACTGTGGATTGTCTTCAATACACTATCTGCTATCAGAAAATCTTGAAAACATTCTTGAATTGCAAAGCTTGATTTCTGCACACAGTTTCAACTATTTCAGAAATTTGGCAACATTTGTCTAATTTAAACAGAATTTAATATTGGTCACAAAATTCCATTGTAAATATTCCATCATGGGTTTTCTACAACAATAAAGTAAAAGTAGGAATTATACATCTATGCCACCATCATCATCAGCGTCATAATTATTATTATTATATTTCAAATCAAACTTTATTGTTCATAAAACATTAAATTCTTAATAATACATGATTTTAAACTACACAGCTTTAGAAACAAACAGATAGATATTACTGGTACAGTTCAAATAAATTTTTAGACAAGGTATCTGATAAATGTAAACTTGTAAACTATGTATTTGGCTATGGTTCTATTTGCATTGTCTACAAGTTTAGTTCCTCATTTTAGAATACTTTTTGATTGAATTAAATATATTCTTTGGACTATTTAATACAGAGATGTGGTGTTTAAAAATTGTTGAAAATGAGATATGTAACAAAAAATAATTGTTCTAGTTACAGCAAAAGTCATTTAGTTGTTTGAGGTTATGGTCAGTCTCACGTTTTTAATAGTGCCTATGTAGCAGCATATAAATCTGGTGCACAATTTTGCCTTCTCTGGCCTTCAGTTGCTTGAGCTCATTAGAGAATGTGTCTAAGTGCCTTCTGTTTATCAGATGCACCACAAAATATCTAAACAAAAAATTGCTGTACAGGCTGCTGGTATTATGTATTTACTGAGTGTTTTTATTAGGTTATCAAGTGTGTGTTATTTTGTCTATATGTGTTAATCATAATTTTTTTGGTAGTTGTCTGTGCAATTGTGGAATAAATGCTGTGGCATTTCCCCCCTGCAGCACAAGGAACAAAAAGCATAAAGTTTGTTATAAAACCTGCAGTATTTAAGGAAATAGGAAGTAGGTAGAGTGTTAACCTTAAGAAAAAGTAAAAAAAATTGATTTCAATGAGCATTTTTTTTAACCGCTGCATCAAATGACTGTTCATGTTTACCATTGGTGACTGAAGATCAGTAGCTATATCTGAGTACAGCATATTATAAATGCTCTAATAGGTGTATCTACCAACATCTAAAAAGACATCTGATTATAAATGCTTTGGAGTTGGTTTTTGAGCAAAGACAATATTCATGTGAAGGTGGTGGTCAGTCTGCAGGTGTTATTTGAAGGATACATTCAAGAGCTGGAAAACTTTTTATCAGTGCAAAAATTTAATTGGAGTGAAGAACTATACTATTTTTGGTTGGTGTAAGACTAAGTTATTTTACAGAGATGGCACTTTTCTGTGCCATAATAGCTTGATAAAAAGTGAGTAAATGGATAAAGAGCAAGATTTACTAAAGTTTATGTTTGGTGAGTAATAGGTTATTTTTGTAGATACACGATAATTGAAAAGGCATACTTTTACATATAACAATGGGTAGGTTTTGGAGAGAAAATTGGTTGTGCATTCAACATCATCTTTCACTTTTTTCTGAATTTTTGTCTCATTCCAGGGGATCATAAGTACATAGAAAATCCAAGGAAATAACTTGATATAACCATGATAAACTTGCATATGTGTCTTGCCAGTATAAAAAAAAAGCTGATGTTTTATTAATGTTGATATTGAGTTTATATTTGAAGGTGTATTAAGTATTTTTTTTCAAAGTAGGTAGTGGTTTTTTGGAGTTAAGAAAAACAGTAAGGTCATCCATGTATGCAATATATGGTATATATATAGTCTAGTGTGTATAATTTAAATTCCTTGTAATTTTTGTTGTATTTTGTTTATGAGAAGGTTAAGGCAGAACATAAATAATAAAGAATTGTGTGGAGATAGTTGGCATATGGATTGGTGAGGGGAGAATGAAGGTGATGTTCTACCATTCATTGTAATAAGGATTTCATGACTTAGGAATAGGTTGGTTAGAAGGTATAAGATAGAGGGAGGCATTTTAGTATCTCCAAGTGTCTGAATTAAAATTTTAATAGGAACTGAGTCAAAAGCAGCCTTAATGTCAATTTAAACAGCCATTGAAACATATTTTTTCTGTGCTGTAACTGAATTTACAGTGGTTTTGAAAATAGGGCAGCTTGTCTTGTTGAGGAGCCTTTTTGCATGTTGCATTAGTGTTAATAGGGGGAAGCGATATGGTGTGATTTTATCTTTTAGAATCTTTTCCAGGATTTTAATCCCAAGGGTGCCCATGAAGATTGGTCACGGATTAGATAGATTGGATATTGAAGCTTGCATTTTGTTGAATGGAACTAAGAAGATTGGATGTAGATCTTTAATGTTAACTAACCGTTTTGATAGATAATTTTATAAATCATATAGATATGTGTTGGTAAACTGATGGAGATGTGAAACTACAAATTTAAAGATTCCATATGTCCCTGGATGACAAGAGTTTGGTAGTGTGGTTAGCTTCAGCAAAAAATCAGTAGCATTGAATTGTTTATCTAACTGTGGTTGGCCATATAAGTCTTCATGTGGTGTGAAGGCACAATGTGACTGCAGTTTTTGCTTGAAATATTTGCATATTGGTTTTATCATATTATGTCCACCTTTGGTGATGCCTTTGGTATCCAGTGATTGTGGAACTCTGACAGTGGAAAAATATCACAGAGCTCACATAATGTACCTCTTGTCCATGTGTGTTGTTTTGTTAGACACATTTTTTGTTTTGTTTTCTGACAAGGTAGTCTTTTAGAGTGTGCAGGTGTCATTATATATTTGTGTAAGCATTTTTATAAGTACATAGGTATGTGCAGCAGATTTACACATAGTGATTTTTTATGTAACTCATGAGCCAAAAATAGCAATCTGGGGGGGGAGGGTTTCTGGTAATATGATTTACATTAAATGATAGAATGTTGATAAAGAAAATGTACCTGATCAGGATCCAGTTGCATAGTGCTAAATTTAAATAACATAATGTATGTTTCAAATACAAAAATTCAGAAGTGTGTGCAGGAAGAATTATTCTTATTGTTTTATGAAGTTGAATTGTTGATGTTTGCATTGCACTCAGATTGAGTTCAAACATTTGACTAGAGTGATAAGAAAAGGGTAAGGGATTAAGTGGTATGTTAATTAAGTGATAAAGCATGGGTGAATAAAAGCCCAGATCAATAAGTGAGGTGTGATGATTGTTATAAAAAGAGATGGAGTTGGATAGTAAGAAACCTTTAGTGCTCATTAAGGGTATTACAAGTTGATATATCCACTTTGAAACAGAAGTGTGATAACTCATGTTAAAATTACCCATTAAAACAACTGGGTAAGATGTTAATGATAGTAGTGAATTGATGGTAAACAGTAACCTTAAGATGATAGCTGGTCCAGGAGGTATCTAAACAAAAATATGTTGAGTGCAGCAGTACAGTGGGGAAAAGTGAATATAAGTAGGTTTGAGTCAATATATATGATTTTAAAGGATAAAAATTGGCAGGTTCTTGTGATTACCAGGCCAGTGTCTCCTGAAGGTGATGATGAATCTCATGAACAGGGGAAAAGCTTTGGTTCTTAAATTGGTTATGGGGTCAATCTGAAAACCACTATATATTTTTTGTTTCCAGCAGACTCAGGATGTGTGGTTGTGTAATTTTAATCCATTTACTTAGCTAGAGGTTTCTTTGAATTGAGGATAGACATCGAACATTGAAAGCTTCCCTCATTATTTTCATGTTGAAAGTAAATGAATAGAAAAAAAATGTTAGAGTACATGTTTTGAGGATCAACTGTTTTATATTGAGTGGATTGGAAATTTCCATTTGTTGCCTTGTTTATAAGGTTTAAAAAAAGGATTGTATGAATATAAATGACCAGTTATGCTCAAAATCAAAATTTTCAGGGCTGGCATCTAGAGCATAATAATATTTAAGTGATGCTTTGTTTGCATTATTTTTAAGCAGGGAAGGTATGTTTATATGCTAGTGTATATATGCTTATCTTCAGGGTTTGTTTTTGATTCATTGCTTGAATTATGGTTTTACTAAGTGAAAGGTGAAAATTTGGGGGCTGAGCTTCCCATCTTTGTTGAGTGTCTGTTAAGTGGGGACTATAGGATTTTAGATTATAAATGCTATTATTAGTGGAGTATGTTAGGTTAATTTTGATATCAAAAGTTTTTATTTTTTGTTACCATTGGCCAAACAGGTTTTCTTTTGGAAATGCAATGTGTCACAGTTTTCAACTATTGGTAATGGTGTTGTCAGTGTATCCATGAAATTTATTTATTATAGGTGAAAATTGGCTAGTATTGTCATTGTGAATAATTGATGATGACTCCTTAGCTATATGAGTTGAATCTATTTACATGGTTTGGTTGATGAGGTGAGAGTTTGATTATCATTACCCTGAGAATTTTTATTGCTGATGTTAAGTGTGCTGAAGGCTTGGCTTGTCTGCTTGATAAAGAGGTCAATTGGTGAAGCATCTTCATTTGAAGGAAAGATTGTGTGTGTATTAGATGTTTTATCACTATTGACTTGGTTTTTATTATGAATGCATCTAGGTATATAGTTACCCTCCCAATTACATTGTAAGCATCAAGTCTTTGTGCAGTTGATTGCTAGATGACCATGCTTGTGAGAAAATAACCATTGTGGCTCTAACCTTCTTATGTAGGGGCAAAATGTTGCCTCTTGGTCTGTAATATGAGTGGGTATAGTGGTTGAATAAATGTTTTTGTTTATTTTGACGTTAAACTCATAGCTATTAATGTATATTAGAACTTGTTGCAATGAGACAACCTTCCCCAAAGGCTTCATTAATTTTTAAAAATCCTGAATGGAGTAGCCTAGGTATATATTTTTCAATATTCCAGTTATGTATCTCTGTTTGTGTTCATCTACAGAAATTAGAGCAAAATGACTCAGTGTTTTGATCTTCATTTTAAATCTATTTTTTTTTTTTTTGGTTTTGATAATGGAAATCTATGATCAGATATTTTGATTGGGATGATCAGCTATGCATAGGACATTGTCTCATAGATTGTGCTGAGTTGAGTGCTTTCTATAGTAAAGCTCTTGGGAATTTATACACAGAACAATGAATATCTGTAGCTGATAAAATTATTGAACAATCTATGAAAAATGGTGGAAAGTCTTAAAAAGTCATTAGGAATGGTGCTGTGGAACTTCTCAGAAATGCTATCTAGCATGTCAGCATTCTATATTACAGAGGGGAATTGTGTTTTTTCTTCATTTTGATTTTGTAAATCTAAATTTTCAATATCACTGGTTGTACATTTCATGCATTAATCTTTTACTTTCTTTAGATATATTGAATGATCTAAATAAATTTTAAAAATAATTATAGGTTTTGTGACTGTTTCAAAAAAATTGTATAAAGCTTAAATAAATTGTAGTAAAGTTTGATGTAAAATCAACATGAAAATGAAAAAAAGTAAACCGAGAAATTTAATTTAAAATACTGTTTCCTGAAAAATACATCAAAATTAGAATATGGAAAGATTTATTTTAGTAAAAACATATAAATTCAATAAAAAAATATTTATTACTTTGTCATAAAAAATTACACAAAAACATGTAAATCATTCAAACATGGATGGAGATGTATGAGAAGAAATTTTACACTATCAGTTATTTACTTATAATTATACAGATTATATATGCATACATCAGATAATTCAGTATATATATACTCAAATGACTTAATCACAGTTTATATAAGCTTTACAATTACCTTTTGGATTCTGTTGTTATTATTATATCTGTAGGATTGTGTGTTATTGTTATATATGTAGCACCTGTAGAACAGTCTTTTATAACTCAAAATTATTATAAGTAATTGCGTTCACAATAATACAAGACAGACAGTTATATATTACCATTATAATAATAGAGTCGCATATAATGGATCAATTTGATATTCATGATATTATTTGAAAATTTTCATTAATGAAAACTAGAAAAGTTCAATTAATTAAATGATTTTTTTTCTGCTTAAGTAAATATTTATTTACTTATTTTTTAACCAGCAATGTTTAATATGGTTCTATTTTATATACTTGTGAGTTGATCTGTTTTTTTTATTTATATTGATACAAAATAAAATGATATAGTGGTTTTCTTGGCAACTAAAATATAGTTAGTTTAATTTTGTACCAAAGATATTCAATGCTTTTGTTTTTATAAAATTGAAAATTTATTTGTTAATTTATGTCAAACTATATAATATGCAATTTACAAATGATTTTTTTTTTGCCAAATAACATAAATCTGTTATTTCTATTGTTTGAAATCAATATATTTTAAATACAAACAACAAAAATAAAAAAATGAAAAAAAAAACATAGTTTTTGATGTCCAAAATAAATATATATTCTTATCAATCAACAGTAATGGAGCTAAGAGAATGTCATTATTAATGAACTGTTGTATTAGCATTAATAACATAAGATTTTGGTGTGAACACAGTTTGTGATAAAGTAATGTAATATGAATTTTTTTTTACAGTACAGGATTTTTCACACCTGCACTTATATATGTAATATATAGAAGGTTTGAATTCAGACTTTCACATGACCCTCAACCATCCATGCTATCTCATACTGCTGATATAATTGATCACATACATGTCAAGAAGATAAATAATCCTCAATATATGTATTTCTTGCTAAACCAGCACTCATCAGTTGATCCAGATTATCATCTCAACATATATATGCAATCAAAGCTCAGCTTAGATTAAGATAGCCAATCTTCATACTTTAATGGTTAGGCTTCAAACCTCTCCACCCCACAACTCTTCACCCTTCTATTTCATTAAAAATCTGATAATAGACTGCTCAAAGCCCACATGGTGCCAACCTTATCATCTTATCCATGTTGAGCACAAGTCACTCTGACCCCTCATGTACAGGACATAATCCATTTACATACATATATGATGGATGACTAGACCTTCTGACACTGTATTATAATAGATGGATTTTTTCCTACAGTACACGATTTTTCAGACCTGCATTCCAATATGTAATACATAGGGGGTTTGAGATCAGACTTTCACATGTCCCTCAACGTTCCACACTATCTCATACTGCTAACACATATTTAAAAATAAATAATCACCAATATACATATTTTGTGCTAGAACGTCACTCGTCAGTTGGTCCAAATTATCATCTCCACACATATATACAATCAATGCTCAGCTTATATTAAGATAGCCAATCTTCATACTTAAATGGTTGGGCTTCAAAACACTCCAAACCCACAAGTCTTCAGCCGTCCATGATGAAATCTTAAAGCTCATTTGTAGTAATATGATAATTGATTTATATTTAGCTTCAACAAGATTATATATTATTTCTATCTATTGTTACATTTGATATATATGTATTTCGGCTAATTATAAAATGTGTGTGCTCTACCGTTTTAAAAATATTTTTTACACCTTACATTATATTTTAAATTGGACTTAAATTTTTTTCATCATTTTAACTCTAGATAAATAGTTGTAGCTTTCTTTTTCAATATTTTTGCCAAAATAAATCAATAATATCATATCGCTGTAAATGAGAAAGTTTGCTGGGTAAACTCCAACAATCTCGTCTTTATTACTAAAAGCTATCGATTGAATCGTTGGATTTAAAAAAAGTAGTTGAGTAATAAAATAATTACTATAACGTTTTTTTTTTGCTTTTATTGATCATTAGAAATGTCTAAATCAAATAAAAAATATTGTCTTATTTCTTACTCTCTGCTAAATGTAGAATTAGATTAACAAAAATATTAAAACTTTAAACAAAATTGTTAAATACTTCTATATATATATATATATATATATATATATATATATAGAAGTATATATACATGTTTATGTATATATATATATATATATATATATATACATGACAGATTATATATAACTTATAAAGGTATGTCAGCATAATCTTAAAGACAAATTCCAGTAATAAATTTTGTCCATTTTGAAAATACAAATCAGTCTCTCATTATATATAATTATGTTTCATATAAGTCAATATAGTAGCCACATATTCTGGAGATTTGTAACCATTCTGCAAAAACAATTATAATTTCCTTTATTAATAAATGTATTCATCTTTTTTTCAAAGTACCCAATTTTAATCAATACCATATTTAAATTATCTTTCAACATGTACTATGAAATGTAGAGACAGTTTTTTATTACTTCACAATCTTTACAGAAACTGTCAAATATTATAAATGCAGTAACAACACATTTATCTAAATAACACCTATTAGGTTGTATGAAAACATGTAAACAATCTATTCTTGTACTGTTAGTCAACAAAAAAATCAATGAATAGATATATTGGAAATTAGTATACCAGTAATTACATTAATATTAACAATTAAATAGTTCACATAATTGTATATAATGCGGCATGTAATTATTAATTGTATATTCAATATGTGCAATTATAATATATATATATATATATATATATATATATATATATGCACATATATATATATATATATGTTAAAACGAAGATTTGCACGGGTTAAATATATAAAATACATATTTTGCGGGTTCATCCGTGTTAAAAACTTTTAATATCAATACACTGACGTTTCGACTTAGTGTGACCAAGTCGAAATGTCAGTGTATTGATATTAAAAGTTTTTAACACGGATGAACCCGCAAAATATGTATTTTATATATATATATAAAGGGTATAAAATTGACAAAAATTATCTATATCTTTCATAGTATATGTTTAATATTATTATTGTGAAAATATCTACTTAAGATTGTATTTTATAGAATGTATACTATAAAATAAAAAGTTATAAGAAGTTATATTGATATGTTAGTTTTGTAAAAGCTGTTCAAATGCATAACATACATGAAAATTAATATTATGTAAAATATTAATTATTTAGTGTAAGAAATTGGTAGTGAGTTTTACATTCTGTAGTAGATATCAATGATAAATCATGGTTATCAGTGAGAATTGACATTACTTTCATGATATGCATATAACCTTACATGTGATTATTAAAATATATTAAATATTTTTATTTACATGGTTTGATAATAAGTATAAATTGAATAACAATCATTTTTAACTTTTATAGTGCTTGGTCTTAAGATGAAACTAGTGTGGATATAGACTGTAATATAAATAACTGTGTAATGGTATAAATATTTAATTTTTGTCTTGCCTATAAACCAAATACTTCTGATAAATTATTTCAGTAGTCTTCACTTTCCTAAATTGTTTAGACAATAAACATTTTGCATTGGATGAAATGTGTATCAATAGTATTTGGTTTATTGGTAGATCTTACATATAAAGCTAAAAATAAGGTTGTATTTATTATCTTGAAAATATTTGACTTACAAACCATTTCTTGCATGGGTTTTAAAATGAATGAATAAAGGATTATAAGTCCAAATAAGACTGTGTTTATATCTGGACTTTAATGGTTATATCATTGTTTTAACAATCAGATTTTCAAATTTTTATATATATATATTATAACAAAAAGAATAAATTCAAAGGTCACAAACCACTATTAACAGTCGTTAAATCTGCAGAAGTAGTTTTGATTAATGTCTAAAACCTCCCTAAACTGCCATTAATTTTTTTTTTTAATTTAATAACAATTGAGGCAGGTTTTAGAAATTAACCAAAAATACTTCTGCAGATTTAATGACTGTTTATAGTGGTTGTTACCATTGAATTTATTATTTTTGTTATGATTACATTTTTTTAAAATTAACAGACACTTTATTTTTATTGTATATATGCAATAATATTATTATTTGATGTGTGTATTTTTTCAAAGCAATATACAGTAATTATATAATTGAATATTTATAAATACAGTAATTAGTTATTAAAAAAATTATCCACTTAGGAGCAATTTCGATTATCCTAGTAATCTTTGTCACCTTCCCTTTCAAAATGTTAGTCATCAAAGATTACTAGGATAATAAAAAGCTATTCTAAATGGATAAAATTTTTAATTATATAATTACTGTTTTTATAAATATTCAATTACATATATATATTAAGGACGTCTAATGCAAATGGTCATCCATTTTATATTGGCTGAGCAATGCACTGGAATATTTATCAGCAGCATTTTATTTATTGACCAATATATATATATATATATATATATATATATATATATATATATATATAGTTGCTGTGTGAGTGTGTGGCACCTTTGTGCATGTTAAATTCCAGTGTCATTAGTTCCACGCCAGCCTGAGAGTAGTGGGATGAAATAAAACCTCAGCCTGCATGAGCTAGTCTTGTATGAAAACCAAAAAATTCAAATGATTTTATCACATGCTAAGTAAAACTATGTTTCCTTTTTCTCAACCAAATTTTGTAACTTGTAAGCCTTACATTGAATATCATATGCAAAGTAATACAATTCTAGAAGTATTGCATAGAGATGTAGCAGTCTTTTTAATTACATAAAATTTTTACAATATTCTGGTTATGTTAATGGGAAATTAGCATAGGGTAACATTGCTTTATTATCATTTATCTATTGAATGAGAATCCACAAAAAATATATTAGGATGATGTAGAATGAGAATCCACAAAAATTATATTAGGATGATGTAGCAGATTTGCAATAAAATTATTGACAAAAATAAGATACATATTTTTTGCATTATATGTATTTTATTTTGTTTTATCAATATAAATTAAAAATCATATTTATAATTTATAATAAATTAATAATTATTTATACATTACAAGTATTTTTGTGCAATTTTAATAAATCAATATTTTCAAGTAATATATATTTTAAATACCTAAATGTTTTTTATAATGTCATAAAGGCACACACCCTCTCTTTGTATATATATATTAGTTGCGAATTATTTTATATCAATATTGCATTGATGAAATAGTACAAATGTGCTCTTTATAGAATACAATACAATTATTTCTCGATCTATGCACACACATAATAATTTCTAATTATTCTTAATGATTAACTCTACATCTTCCGAAGTATTTTTTCTAAATAACTTGTTACTTTTTTGTTTACTAAATATAACCCATTTATTTGTCAAAACATTCATTTTACGATAATTTTCTTTGTCTCAGAAAATAATAATTAATAATTGTATTTGTTTTTAACATGTTAAACTGGACTTAAATTTGCTTTTTAAAAAAAATAATTTATTGGGAAACTATTTTAAAATACAATAACGTTTTTATTATAATATATAAACATATGTTACAATACTAACATGAAAATTGCATTTATACCTTTAGATTTATAAATATTGAATTTAAGGTGATTCTATAATCAACTATGCACTTCTGCCAAAGGCAACATTCAATGGATTATTTATATCTTTATTTATGAGGTTCCTCCTAATTTCCAATTTTTTTCTGAAGAGCAAATTTTATTAGTCGCTTCCAAACATTCTAGACTGACTTATAGCAACATTTGCCATTGTCATATGAGAAATTTCTTTATTTTTTTGCTTTGTACATTTTTAAGAATATTTAACATTTTTACATTTTCCCCATATAATATAAGTTAAATAGTATGTAAATACTCTGCTACTTTAGATATATCTGTTTTCATTTTCTGACCATCAATTAGTGCTCTTTCATTTTATTTCATTTGTAAGAGTTAGTCTCATTAATATGCAGCTTCAATTGATGGTATTTCATAGCTGCAAGATGTGATATGTTGGACTATTTCTATCATTTATGAGTGAATGTTGAATGTATAGAAAATTGTAAACTTTATTTAAACTTTCCAAATGCAAACAACTTGTTAGTAATAACACACAAATAGACAATGCTGGTTAGTAATTACACAATGTTTTGAGTAGTATTATTTTCTATTCTTCTTCAGGTGTTGCTGGCCTATATGCACAGTGAAAATATTCACTTAGAAGTTTAACTCATACCCTTAGATTTTTGAGTATCAAAGTTAAGGCAAACACTCTATCAACTGAGCTATTCTGTGAAAGGCAACATATAGTAGAAATTTGATATATTTATATATGAGGGTTGGTTAAAAAAATGAAGGACTCAGGAGGATTTGAACCAACCCTCATATATAAATATATCAAAATTCTACTATATGTTGCCTTTGACAGAATAGTTCAGTTGGTAAAGCGTTTGCCTTAAATTCGATACTCAAGAATCTAAAGGTGTGAGTTAAATTTCTAAGTGAATATTGTCACTGTTCATATAGGCCAGCAAGCAACACTTGAAGAAGAGTAGAGAATAATACTACTCAAAATGTTGTGTAATTACTAACCTGTATTGCCTATTTGTGTGTTATTACTAGCAAGTTGTTTGTATTTGGAAAGTTTAAATAAAGTTAAAAATTTTCTATACATTCAACATTGACTCATAAATGATGTAAATAGTCCAACATATCACATCTTATAATATACCATCATTACAAACCTTCAGAGAAATTCATAGCTGCAGTTTGTGATTTTTAGTATTTCAAGTTTAGATTTGAAAATGTTAATTTTTTTAGAGTGCATTTTGGTCTTGGAAATCTGTTCTGATATTATATTGATTAGAAAAATTTGTAGTTGGTTTTGCTATTTATAATATGTGTATATACACTACTGTACAAACAATTATTGTTTTTTTATTATTTATTTTTATTGTTTATTTAAAATTTTCATAATGAAAACTCATGATTAACCATTCTTCATGAGAGTTTGTTCTATATACATATTTTCTTTTTTTAAATTAATGGTTTCTAAACAAACTTGGTTTACTCTATTTCATAGTGAGCACATAATATCATGTTTTGTGATTCTGGTATTACTGATACATATTCTAAATATATTCCTGTGTGTGTGCATTTTCTGGAAACTGTAGTTTTGATTTTGGCATGAGTGTATGCAAACATATCAGGAATATCAGTCGAACTAAAGTAAAATTGTAATCAATATAGAATTAGAGCAGCTTTCTAAAACCACATCACAATATGAGGAATTCTATCACTTGCAAAACCCAACTTGAAATTCTAATTATTACAAACTATGTTTATGAAATACCATGTAACTATTTGTGAGACTAGTTACTAATTAAAAAAACAATTGAAATCACATGTTATGATGATTAAAAAGAGAAGACAGACATACCCAAAGTAGCAGACCATGTTTATACTATTAAAAATGTGTTTGGAAAAATGAAAAATATTGAATAGAGATAATATTTAAAGAAACTCCTCACATAACAATGACGAATAATCTTGTAAATGAACTTAGTATGGAAATACAAGCCATTAATTAATCTTGCTCTTAGGAAAAAGTGTAAGATCTAGAAGGACTTTAATGGATAATTATGTAACATTTCTACTGATTCATGCTTCTGGAAGAATAGTTTAGCATCGTTGTTTACAGTTTTGTTATAAATTTAACTGATGAATTTAAAGATACAAGTTCGATTCCCATACTAGTCAAGCCAGCAATCTCTGAAAACTATAGATGAATAATATAACTAAAACATTGAATTATATATTAACCTGTGTGATGTTATTGACAGACGAATGTATTTGAAAAGATTAACTAAAATTTGAATTTATTTAAAGGTTTTCAACATTTAATATTAAATAAGAAAAATAATCCGATATATAAATATTAATATCATGATATAAATTGTTATAATTTATTTTTAGAAATAATAAATTATATTTATTTTAATATAAATCTTGAAATTAAAAATCGATAATACTATCTACTAAGAAATATATTAAATTAAACATTATATTTTATAATATTGTAAAATAATAAACCTTATAAAAAATTAAAAAGTATTAATATTTAGAAATTATTTATCTGAAGGTTTGTGATGATTTCATTTTAATAGTATTTATATCTTGAAATATTTTAATCATCTAATATTAAATGTTGAATGTTTTCACAAAATTCAAACTTTATTTAAACTTTTCAAATAGTTACAATTGCATACAAATGACTTATATACTCCATTTACTTTTACTTCTTTAATTTTCAATTTATATCCACAAAATACTTTTTGCAGCACTGCTGTAAAAAGTTTTGGAGATATGGAGTCACCTTGTCTTACACTTTTCTCAATATTAACTTTCATAGTATCGTTATGTAATCTAATTGTAGCTGTTGCATTTTTATAAATATTCTTTAGAATATGATATCCTCGGTCTATATCTTACTGATCCCCTGTTCAGACTGTTTCCATAAGCTTTCTGTGTGCTATATAAATTACTTACTACTTCTCAATAGTTTATAGAATCTCCAACAGTAAAATTGTAATATTAACTAGCTGTAAATTGCAAGATTTTGTGCAAGTTAACTTGTAAAAAAATACTGGATTTAAACTGTGGAGGAAACAACTACTTCACACTTCCAAATCAAGATGCTTCAGATTAGCTTATATAAGTGTAAATTTAGGTTAAAGACAAGATGAATCATTCTTGTCTTTATAAAAATCGCTATCTTGTGTCATGGTTTGGAAGATCCTTCTATTGACAAAATATGCTTGGTTATTGCAAATTTTAACGCACAATGAATACAGGTAAATGTCTGTGCAGACTATTTACATATGCCATCTGTACACTATATAAATTCATTACTACTTTTTAATCAATGAAGAAATGTTTATAGAATCAAATGTTTTTACATAATCTACAAAGCCAAAGCATAATGGCAACTCATATTCATTGATCCTTTTTACAACTTCTCTGAATTTTTGGATATAATTTACTGTAATAAAATCACATTTAAATCCAGCTTGTTGCTTTGGTTGGTTGACATTCAATGTTTTCTGTAGAAGGATTGTAATTATCTTGGTAAAAATTTTGTATAAAACTGATAAAAGGCTGATATATCCATAATTTCCAATATCTTCTTTATCAATACTGCATTCTTCCAATCATTTGGTACAAATCTATCATTTAGACATTTGGTATATAATTTTTCCTAAATTCTTTCTATTTCTTTACCTACTTTTGTTAATATATCAATTATAAGTCAATCATTACCTGGAGCTTTTCCTTTCTTCATAGATTTTATTGCATGTATCACTTCTTCATTTAAAATTCTTGTCAATTCAGAATATATAATGAATATAGAAAGTACTTGTTCTTAATCCTTGATGAAACTCTTCTATCCATTTCATGATATATAGTCACATTGAGCTTCATGCTTCACTGCCCATTGTAACTTCCTGTGTGGCCTGCAATTCGACATCACTATGTATATATATATATATATATATATGTTTCACCCACACACTGTTTATATATATATATATATATATATGTTTCACCCACACACTGTTTGTGTAATGATTCAAGAAAGTCATAAAAATAAAAATAATTAGTAAAATAAAAACATAATGTGTGGGGTATATATATATATATATATATATATATATATATATATATATATATATATATATTGTGGCCTGTCTATAGGTGGTACGACCCCAAGCAGAGTTTCCAAGTCCCTTATATTAGGCCCTACTTGGATTCTGGTTAGGTTCTATTAACAAACTTACTATATCCCGACCATTTTCTTTAACTATAACAATTGAATTTAGATAAGATTAGTATTTATCCCAAGTTACTTTGACATGAGTAAATATTTCTAAAATAAGATGTATTTTAAATATAATTAACGTGAGACTCGTTTACCCATAAACAGATCACATCCCCTTAACATTAAACAAATACAAAATATTTGTTCAATGGCATAAGAATACCTAGATACTCCTCCTTATTAAGTATCTACATACTCTCATGGCTAACAATAATATCCAATATCTTATATTTATAATTATTAAGTTTTAATTCAATCACTCATTAAATTAATCTGTTAGATAATTACAGATAAACTGTGATTCCTATTATTTTTGATAATTAAGATTGGCAATAATCACAAAATAACTTTACAATAAGGAGATCTCAGGATAATCATTGATTTATTAATTCTTCATACTACCTATGGAATATCAAGAGGGATTTTACAGATTTCCATGGATAGTGTACAAATTAAGAAAGGCTTATAATTTAAATTCATAATCAAGCTTTATATGTATGTTCTTTAATACTGAATATTAAAATAATATTATTAACTAAACTGTGATTAACACTAATACTTTCACTAATAACTAATGTATCATTTAATTTTATATTAATAAATACACTTTAATAATTGGCAATGTCATCAATGACCTATGGGATCAAGGCAGCATGTAACAAGTAAAAAAAATCTTTACTAAGAGATTTATGCTTATTAAACTGTTAGATTTGCTTTAAATTGAATTGACTTTTCATTTTAATTTTGACTGTGTATTTTGAGTTGTGTGATGTGGTGAAAATGAGCCCAGAAAAGATATGCAGCAATTAGAATTTAATAAAACTTTTAAAACAATAATTTTAATAATATTCATTACAAATGATAATAAACATTTCCATTAATATCAAATTTAAAATAACTAATAACAAAATGATATACATATATTATCATAACAATAACAACAGAACTTATAATTAATCTTCAGAGTATGATTATTAAACAAAACTAATGATTTCCCATTATATGTTGAGATATTTATCCCTATGTATGTGAACTATATATCACACATTCAGTTTATTAAACAATCTTTTTTTTTTCCATTTATGGTCCGTTAGTTCAATCTCTACATAATAATAGTACTTGATGATTAAGTAACAATACAAAACAATAAGTGAGAACATAGGATCATAATTCTGGAGGTTATTAAGCAAACAAAATTAATACTTTTATCTTTCATATAATAAAAAAAATCATTGTATTTAGTTTATCAATTCGCACATGTAAGTACAACCTTCTCTCTGGATTGTGTATATATCATTTTAAATACCCTTTCATACTAAAATATCGAGTATATTTGTTTATTTAAAGGATTCATAATCTTTAAACTTAACCGAATTATTAAATAACTATTAATATAACAACACTTGAATTACTTCCTTATTAAATGATTTAGTTCTACCCCCCCCCCCCCATTATACTAACAAATCATAGATTAAAAATATAAATACCAACATTAGAAAGAAATTCTCTTTTAACTCTCAGCTAAAGTATAAAAACAATTTTAAATATTCTAGTTGTTCCACACTCCATAAACTTATCATAACGTTTTTATTTTTCCTTATTATTATTTTTTTTTGAAGATTCTGCTTATCCTAAGATTCGCGCACGAGGTATTTGAGTTACTGCAACAATAATCCTTGTTTTGTTCTTTGTTTAGTAATAAAAATTTATTTGTGGCTTGCCTTATTTATTTTAGCTGATATATATTTCTCTCTATAGTAAAAGGCACACTTATGATTTCAATTAAAAATGTGTCGTGCAACGTTTTTCAGCTAAAACTTTATAGAAACTGACATCCCTGCTGGTATGGCTCAAAATAAATAATATATCCAGAATAATAATAAACACTTTCATTTATTACTAATTTAGTTCCATTGAATTTTAAATATATATACTTAACTGTTTCCAAGAGATATACTATTCTTTTATCTATCCTTACTGGATATTTACGGTGTTTATTTATTTCCTTTTGTGTATTACTGCAGTTCATTTTCCTTATGGCACAATTATTATTACTTTTCAGTGAATATATTCATTGATTATTCATCTCCTATTATTTCTTCAATATTTATTAATTTTCAAGAGATTATTGGGAATTACCGATTATTGACTTGCCCAGTAGAAAAACGATTAATTTATTCCATTATTTTAACAACAGAGCTTATAATTATCCATGTATATTGATGTAGAGTTGTAAATCATAAGGTTTTAGGAATTTTAATCCAACTTTGTTTTTTTTAAAAAAAAAAAAAATATCACCAAGAAAAAAAAACTTAGTTACTTATACTTTATGATCAAGAAGCTCTTTCCCCCCCCCCTCTCTTGAATTTCATATTCCAAGATTGTTTGAAACTCTTTGATTGGCTAATATTTTCCCACTTTTTTCTATGAAACAAACATTTATTTTGAAAGTTTTTGGTTTATCATTTTAAAATGACCGATTTTTCGTTTTTTAAAAAAATATTGAAATACAATATTTTTAGAAATTAAATAAAGATAGAATTTACTGTTTTAATTTTAAATCAGTATTTTGTAAAATTAAACCTTATTTATTTACTTTTGAATATAGCAAGATTTGAAGATAAATAATTTCTATTTTTAAAATCAAATGCGCACAAACAATAATTATTAGCATCTGTGACGCATTCTGTTTACAAAATTACAAGTTAAACTTCACTGATTTTAAATACTAAATGATATTACTTGTCCATCCATTTGCATATATACGACTCTATGGTTATTATCTATGTGTATCTTGAGTTAAGATCATTTATAAATTTCCATTAGCTAAAACCGAGTTTAAATCCTATGATCTAATATGTCATGACTGTCTTCTTTTAATAAGTAAATATTATTGGATTTGTAAAATTTAAAATTATACACCAAAATTTTATTTTAGAATAGACTGGGCCAATAAAAGCGCACAACATCCCCTCCCTTCATTTAATTTTAAATTTTATAATGCTTAACCTTTGAAAAAAATCTTTTATATTGATTTCTACTGCATGGCTTTCTACAATAAATAAATGAACAAAATTCCCTGTACTCTTGAAATTCACTATTAAGTCTATTAATGCCTTTGAACCATTCATAAACTCTAAATATCACACTAACTTTACTATTAGGTTTATTAATTTGTCTTTAAATTAATAAACTGTAAATATCACAATAACTAAATTGATAATCCCTATTACACTAATTTTGACAGCTTCTGTTTTAGACTCTTACAGAATAGGGAATGAGGCTTTGGGCATTATATGTTCCTCTAATACCTTCTGGAGTTGACAGCAGGAAAGCATTCTCTCCAATCTGTTTTAGAATTTTGTAAGGAACACATAATCACTAAGACCTCCCTAACTTTATAATAATTTATTTATAACTTGGTGTCCCCTTCTGTCTGAAATAGCAGTAACTTCACTTATGTTTTTCTGGCTATTCAGAATTAGAGGCTGACTTAATTGCAATTCAAATCCCTTTTTGATATCAACATATTGTTCTCTATTCATAATTTTGTGAAATATCTTAACTTCACATTCTATATCATCAATATGGTAATTCATTTTCTCATGAACATCCATAGCTATTTTAACAACATTAAGTTCACTAACTTGTAATGCATCTAACAATTTAATGATATCTTTACTATTATATTGATCCACTAGCCTTAAAATTTGTTGGCTTAAATATGGTAGATTTTGTCTACTCAATCTTACCATTTGAACTTTCAATATAGAAAAAATGTAAGTTTTTAATGTAACAGCTTGCTTATGGAAAAACTTCACAAGACTATGGGACTGAAAACTATATTTTTCTGATATCATTTGATATCTAATTTGAGCTGGTGGGTTAGATTCCCCAAAACCAACTAGCACTATATTTTTAAAATCTTCATATTCACCAGGTGTTTCACCTAATGACTGCCACCAATCCTTTGCATCTACATATAGCAACATATTAGAAAGGACCATTTTTCCCTTTTTGGACATGGGGCACAAAGAAAACAATTTCTCTAACTTATTTAGAGATTCTAAATGGTTTTTTGTATTATCCCCTTGTACTGGTTTTCTTATAATAAACCTTATGTCCATGGAATCCTCCTTATCTAACTGTTCTTCAACTGATTGGCAACTTTTAACATGTTTGGTTTCCTGACACCTACTTAACTTCTCTCTATGATTATTTATAACTTCCTTCCTACATTCCATTTTATCCCAGTTTTCATTATTAAGTCCATTTTGAAACATTTGATTGTACCATATCCTTCCTAAATCTTTTAAATTTTTCAATCGATCACGATTACTCACTTGAATTATTTTACTTTTAGAATAAATATCCGACATTAAATCATTCAATTTTATTTTGTCAAAGAAACTATTTACATAATTCTTTTGCTTACTTCTCAATTTATTATACCATGACCAGAATAAGTCTTTTACATCTTTCCATCTGTCACGATTGCTTACTTTAATTTCATCAACTCTAATATCATTATCAAGTATTCTATCCTCCAATTTCATTTTACTAAACAAACTATCTATATAATTCTTTTGCTCCTCTCTTAATTGATCAATGTTTATATTACTCATCTCTTTTGAGCTATTATTTTCTTCAATTACTTCTTTATTCTTCTCTATTCGATCTATTAATTCTTTCTCTAACTTCTTCAACCTTTCTCCCATTTTAGATCGATATCTTTGATCTTCAGTTTTGTTAGATTTTATAACCTGTAAATTTTTCTCTATTCCTATTCCCAACTCTTTTTTAAATTCTAGAGTACTGTTATCCATTTCTTCTTTTACTTCTGTTCTTAAAAATTCAAACTTGTTTTCTATTAATTCCATTTGATTCTGTATACCTTTAACATCACTATCTACATGCTCTATCTTCTCATTCAGTTCATCTTTACTAACTGTCTATTGTTTGATAGCTTCATTACCCTGAACTTGAAGAGCTTGAACATTTTTATGAACGTATCCTTCTAACTTTTCATCTATTTTTTTCTTTTACTACCTCTATAACATTTTCTTTTGTTGCAAACTTTTCACTTAATTCTCCAAATTTTTTCTTTAAATTTCCCTTTATAAACTTAATGGCTTGTTGATTTTCAACTATACTTTTATTCATAAAGTCAAACTTCTCACTCAGCACTTTATTAGTTTCGTGTAGTTCTTCTCTTAAAAATCTGTTATCTTCTTCTGACTTTTTACTATTCTCTTCTAACTGTACTCTTAAAGATCTATTATCTTCTCTTAAAGATTTACCAATATCTTCTAACTTTTTGCTATTCTCTTCTAATTTTTTGTTTAAAGATTTACACAAAGATTCATTTAGTTTCATCATCAATACAAATAGATCATCTAAACTTTTCTTCTCTTCCACCACAACAACTTTCTTTTCTTCTATAACTTCACATTGGATATCCTTTCTTATTTTTCTATCTTTCCTATGACTCTCCCTTTCTTTTTCCATCCTTATTTCCACTTCTAACATATCCTTGAGATCTTGTTCTTGGACTGAACAAATACTTTCTTGTTTTTCTGAATTCTCAATTCCACTCATTTTTGGAAAACAACAACAAAAAAAAACTTTTTTCACTAAAGCACTTTGCTAATTTTTTCTTTAAAAATATGACTTAGTTCAACTTCATAAAAAATATTTTCTACTGGGCTATTCCAACAATCAACAACTCCCTCAAATAACTTGACAAATCAATTATATTTCATTTTCATGATATCTATTATTAGATACCATAAACCATATTTATAACTATTTATTTACAATAACCTCAAATTCATATAAACAAGTTGCATACTTTCTTTTTTCAACATCATCACCACAAAAACCACATGAATTATTCATACATAAACTATATCACTCTATGCATGATTTGCCTACTGATCACATAGTCGTATTAGACTAGCCTTTATTTAATATTTTAACAAAATCAAAAAAAAAAAATTATTTGCTCTAATAATTCAATTAACTTGTTTGGCATTTTCTTATATAAATCAATCATGGACATCAATGATTAGTTTACTAATCCTGCCACTCATATGGGTGCCATAATATATATATATATATATATATATATATATATATATATATATATATATTGTATCGGACCATACTTTCCTGCATAATTCTGCTCCTAATGTTGCACTGAGCATGAAGTGAGCATGATTTAGCAGGGAAAGAAATGGATACTAATTTAGCTGATTGTCTGTACTCATATATATTGGTACTTCCAGCTAAATTGATAGAAAGGGTAAATTGAGAGGACTCTGCCAATTAATAATCTTTTTAGTTAATATCCTACTCAAATGCTCAAATGTTTAGGATCTATGGTAAATACACATCTTTGAAAAGTCTATTTACAAATAGCTTTTGAGCACCACTCCTGATAGAGTGATATCCCATGTGGCTAGCTCAGTACTCTAGATCTAGGTTCTTTAATGGGTAAGTTAAATTGTTATTATAGGTACGTGATTGATAAAGAATGAGTACATTTTATCAAATAAATAATAATATGAAAACAAACCCAATTTAATATTATGATTAAATATTTATTTAATCCCAGATACCCACCAATGTTTTATACTTATAATGATATAATAAACAATACTAAATAATTAATTATTACAAACCCATATATATATATATATATATATATATATATATATATATATTATATATATATATATATATATATATATATATATATATATATATATATATATATATATATATATATATGATGCATTGAAATGGATAAAATATAAATACAATTTTAAATGAATAAGAAAAATAATAAATCCCTAAAACTATTTACAATGTTTCACAATGACTAGAAGTAGTCTTAGCTTTTATTACCTTGTAGAAATAAGTTGTACTTTGTGTGGTTTGATATATATTTTTTGAATAAAAGATTTTTGGTTATACTTTTTTTATTCATAGAAAATGTAATAAAAAAAATATGCTTGCTAATTTTGTATTTTACATGTCAATAATGTTACGTTAGCTCAGATCCCATAGAGCACTTAACATGAGGTGCTGTATCTATTTGCCTTTTATTATAATTTCTTATATATATATATATATTGAAACAGTTATGCTGTTACTCATATAGATATTCAAAAGACCCCCCCCCCATTTAAAAATGTCTAGCATGATTCAATCTAATTGGGAACGCAATAAAGCTGTAATTTGTTAAAAAAAAAAAAGGAAAATCATATTTTTAATTTTGTGATTGATGGATTTAAATAAAATGTTAAGTTATCTTATTTTTTTTTATCTGTCTCAATAAAAAAAGAAAAGAAGTTAATTATCCAATCATTAAAAAGAAAAAAAGAAAAGATACTTGAGTTAAACTGAGGCAGTATTCAAATTAGGAACATCGTCGGAAGAAAAGAACTTTTTTTTTCTCTCTCGTCTTACACAGAGAGGCAGAACATATTAAATTTTTTGTTTTTAAAAAAAGTGTATTACTTAATTCTTTTGACACGTTAAAATATAATTTTAACGGAACGTTAAAATGGAAAAAGAAACCTTTGCTAGAGGAATTATGATAATAATGGGGTAATTTAGCGGCTTCATTCTCTCCACGTTATGCCATGACTCTCCATAAATGAAATAACCTGCCTTCTTTATGAATAAACTGGATTGTAAAACTGGAAAGTAATTATGTTATAAGAATATTAAAACATCTTTATCATACGTTATAAAATGAAGTTATGAAATAACTACATAGAATTTGTTTTGTAAAATATTAGAACACGTTTATCATACGTTATAAAATGAAGTTATGAAATAATTACATAGAATTTGTTTTTTGTAAAATATGAAAACATCTTTATCATATGTTGTAAAGTGACATTATGAAATAATTACATAGAATGTGTTTTATAAAATATTGAAACGTCTTTATCATACGTTATAAAGTGACATTATGAAATAATTACATAGAATTTGTTTTATAAAATGTTAAAACGTCTTTATCATACGTTATAAAGTGACATTATGAAATAATTACATAGAATTTGTTTTATAAAGTGTTAAAACGTCTTTATCATACATTATAAAGTGAAGTTATGAAATAGCTACATGCAAATTTATTTATAAAAATATTTGAATGTATTTACTATATGAATTAGAAATGCTTTAATTGCATATTACTTCTAAGCTTCTTATAATGTAACAGAGTTTATGTGTAAGAATATACTTCTATATTTGGCTAAATTATAAATGCCTCAATTATCAAATGATAAATGCTCTACAAATCAAGAATTGTTGAATTCAAATATCTACCAATCAATAATAAATCATAAATACTTGACTGCTTCTAAGGTTCTTACCTTAAATGAATTCAAAATGAATTATTTTATAAACCATAAGTGCTTGACTGCTTCAAAATGAATTATTGTATAAACCATAAATGCTTGACTGCTTCTAAGGTTCTTCTCTTAAATGAACAAATGAATTATTGTATAAGCCATAAATGCTTGACTACTAAAATAATGAAATGCTGTATAAACCATAAATGCTTGACTGCTTCTAAGGTTCTTACCTTAAATGAATTCTAAATGAATTATTGTATAAACCATAAGTGCTTGACTGCTTTAAAATGAATTATTGTATATCCATAAATGCTTGACTGCTTCTAAGGTTCTTCTCTTAAATGAACAAATGAATTATTGTATAAGCCATAAATGCTTGACTACTAAAATAATGAAATGCTGTATAAACCATAAATGCTTGACTGCTTCTAAGGTTCTTACCTTAAATGAATTCAAAATGAATTATTGTATAAACCATAAGTGCTTGACTGCTTCAAAATGAATTATTGTATAAACCATAAATGCTTGACTACTAAAATAATGAAATGCTGTATAAATCATAAATGCTTGACTACTAAAATAATGAAATGCTGTATAAATCATAAATGCTTGACTACTAAAATAATGAAATGCTGTATAAATCATAAATGCTTGACTACTAAAATAATGAAATGCTGTATAAATCATAAATGCTTGACTGCTTCTAAGGTTCTTCTCTTAAATGAACAAATGAATTATTGTATAAACCATAAATGCTTGACTGCTTCAAAATGAATTATTGTATAAACCATAAATGCTTGACTGCTTCTAAGCTTCTTCTCATAAAGGAATACAAAAACAAACTATTGTTGAATTGGAATATTTCCAAGCTTCTTCTCATAAAGGAATACAAAAACAAACTATTGTTGAATTGGAATATTTCCAAGCTTCTTCTCATAAAGGAATACAAAAACAAACTATTGTTGAATTGGAATATTTCCAAGCTTCTTCTCATAAAGGAATACAAAATGAACTATTGTTGAAGTAGGATGTTTCCAAGCTTCTTCTCAAAAAGGAATTAATGAACTATTGTTGAATTAGAATATTCACAAGCTTCTTCCCATAAATGAATTCAAAATGAACTATTATTGAATTAGAATATTTCCAAGCTTCTTCTCATAGAGGAATTAATGAACTATTGTTGAAATTGCAAATTAATTGTTATTTAATAAATTTTTTTTGTTACTAAAATTAAATTGGTTATCCAGTTGTCCAGTTTTGTTTATTTATCGCATCACTCACCAATTATAGCACTGGTTCATGAGAATCTCATGTTCTCTGAGCTACGTCTGACATAACTTGACCTAGGCCAGTCAGGTTGTAGTGAGATGGAACTCTAATGGCGCTCTTTGGGAAACCAAACATGGAAATATTTAGATGTTTCCAGTCTCTATGTACTACATCCTCTGATGAGCAGGAAATATTGTTGTAGGGGGGCATTAACATCTGCATTAAGAATATTAATTGATAGTTCCTTCCTGCAGCATGTTCATCAGAAAATTGTTACAACTGATGTAATAAAACGGTTGTATGGCGGTCCGGTTACATTTGGCGCCCAACATGGGGCTTTATCCAGCTAGCCTAACCATAGGCACCTATTACCTTGTCATCCAACTGTGAGGCTTTATCCAGCTAGCATAACCATAGGCACCTATTACATTGTCATCCAACTGTGAGGCTTTACCTGGCTAACCTACCTATAGGCTCCAGTTACATTGGCATCCTACTGTGAGGCCTTATCTGGCTAGCCTACTCATAGGCCGGTTAATTTGCCACCCTACTGTGAGGTCCGATCTAGCTAGCCTACTCATAGGCATAAGCAGATCATGATTCTGTGATATGAACAGTGCATATGATGTAGTGATGTAATTTGTTCAGGAAGGATGGAAAAACAAAAGTTTAAAAGAAAAACAAGACGGAAATGAATGGCATAAAGAATGAAACAGGCATTTCAAAGAAGATGGAGTAAGGTCATGGTGTGGATGGAGAGAGAAGCTTACTAAGTCAGAAAACAAATGAAAAGTGGTGAACGTAGAAACTCAGGAAACAAAAAAGAAAGCCATGTTAAAGCAGCTATTCGATATGATCAAAGAACGAATAGAAAAAGAAGACAAACAAAGAGAAGAAGATATCAAACAAAGAGAAGAATATAACCAAAAATGGGATAAACAAAGAGAAGAAGATAACCAAAAATGGGATAAACAAAGAGAAGAAGATATCAAACAAAGAGAAGAATATAACCAAAAATGGGATAAACAAAGAGAAGAAGATATCAAACAAAGAGAAGAATATAACAAGCAAGCAATAGAAGCAAACCAAAGAATAGAAAAACGAATTAAAGAAGCAGTGGAAAAACAGAATGAAAAGTTCAACCAGTTAATGAAAAAAATAACTCAGTCTAAAAAATTGGATGAGGAGGAAACTTTGGAATTCCCAACCAAAGATATTTTAAAGGAATCACAAATTGAATATCCTATTACTGATGAAGCAAAATTTGAGATGGTTAAAAAGGAAGAAATTGAAATTACAAAGAGTGATCTTGAAATTGTCAGTCTACCTTCAGGAAAACTTCTGATTATGGAATATACCTCTAAAATTGAAAATAAAGAAACAGTATATACAAAAGCTGAGAATGAAATTGTATCAAATACGGTAAAAGAGTTTCAAATGGATGAAAATGAATCCAATAAAGCAAAATTAAAATCTTCTGATCTTCAAGAAGATGAAAAATGTGAAAATGAACATAATCAAAATATAACAAAGGGATTGTCCAATATAGAAGAAAATGTTTCAGAAAAATTGTCTGATATATGCTATGAAATAGTAACAGAGATAGAGAAAGAAACCATAAATTGGAAAGAAAAGTGTGTTAGTCCTCAACCATATATAAAAATTATAAACAAAAGCTTAATAAACTCAAATCAAAAATTGAGTACAGAAAAAAAATATATAAAGACAGTTATTAAAAATATAGTTGCTTACGCAGGAAAAGACACCAAAAAGGAATCTGAAAACTCAGGATTTATAAGTGTGAAAAAAATTAAGCAACAAGAAACTTTTATAAATACTAAAAAAATAATTATTATGGCAGAAGAACCACTTAAAAATAAACTTTTATGTAAAAATGAAATACCACCATGGAAGAGGAACAGGAGAAAATTCACAGATGGTAAAAATGAAGTACCACCATGGAAGAGGAACAGGAGAAAATTCACAGATGGTAAAAATGAAATACCACCATGGAAGAGGAACAGGAGAAAATTCACAGATGGTATTCATGGTCCATATCGGACGCGTATAATTAGAAGATCAAACAGTGATGATAACCTGCAAAAAGTGTGAGTACAACTATTGAACTGCAGAGAAAAGAACAAGAAGCAAGACACCACAGTAATGTTAAACATGATAAATTTTCAACAAAGAGACGATCCAGAAGTATGTCACCTCATAATATAAAAGAGGACTATAGGAGAACTGATCATGATCCTCAGTCTCTCCAAACCAGGTTGCAGTTATGATTCAGAATAAAATAGAGATAGCTGATGGAAAAAGTTTGTGAGTGTGATGTAGTGATGCATGAACTTGTGTTTTTCATGTTGAGATGGTGGATGATTGAGCGGAGCTGCTTGGATGCATTGTGTTATGATGCTCCGAAGTATATGCTCGGCACTATCCCGACCTGGATGTTGTGCTCCAAGAGTAGTCCAGCAGTGCGTATATATAGGTCTCATGGATAGGCCTTGGTCTCATGGATAGGCCAAATGATAGCCCCTAAGACTCACCGAAGCTGAGCAGGGTTGGCTGAGTGCCAAATTGATTTTTTTTCTCTGGCTCCTATTCTTGATTGGATGATACTTCTAGGTACAAGAGAGGTAGTGCTTAAAAATGAGATATTTTCTCGTGACGTCATGAGGCGGTGTGTACTGGTAGTTTGTGTTTGGCCATCTATTTGTCCCAGCATTGGAGGCTATGGTTCATGTATTCACTTTTCCAGCTCATCTTACTCATTCATCAGCATGTCTAAAACCAGGCAGTACTGAGAAATAATGTGTATAGTGTATGGAATGAAATCGTACTTCCAGGCAATTTCATCCCAAAATTTGGTGAGGGGTAATGAAACAGTTATGCTGTTACTCATATAGATATTCAAAAGACCCCCCCCCATTTAAAAACGTCTAGCATGATTCAATCTAATTGGGAACGCAATAAAGCTGTAATTTGTTAAAAAAAAAAAAGGAAAATCATATTTTTAATTTTGTGATTGATGGATTTAAATAAAATGTTAAGTTATCTTTTTTTTTTTATCTGTCTCAATAAAAAAAGAAAAGAAATTAATTATCCAATCATTAAAAAGAAAAAAAGAAAAGATACTTGAGTTAAACTGAGGCAGTATTCAAATTAGGAACGTCGTCGGAAGAAAATAACTTTTTTTTTCTCTCTCGTCTTACACAGAGAGGCAGAACATATTAAATTTTTTGTTTTTAAAAAAAGTGTATTACTTAATTCTTTTGACACGTTAAAATATAATTTTAACGGAACGTTAAAATGGAAAAAGAAACCTTTGCTAGAGGAATTATGATAATAATGGGGTAATTTAGCGGCTTCATTCTCTCCACGTTATGCCATGACTCTCCATAAATGAAATAACCCGCCTTCTTTATAAATAAACTGGATTGTAAAACTGGAAGGTAATTATGTTATAAGAATATTAAAACATCTTTATCATATGTTATAAAATGAAGTTATGAAATAACTACATAGAATTTGTTTTGTAAAATATTAGAACACGTTTATCATACGTTATAAAATGAAGTTATGAAATAATTACATAGAATTTGTTTTTTGTAAAATATGAAAACATCTTTATCATATGTTGTAAAGTGACATTATGAAATAATTACATAGAATGTGTTTTATAAAATATTGAAACGTCTTTATCATACGTTATAAAGTGACATTATGAAATAATTACATAGAATTTGTTTTATAAAATGTTAAAACGTCTTTATCATACGTTATAAAGTGACATTATGAAATAATTACATAGAATTTGTTTTATAAAGTGTTAAAACGTCTTTATCATACGTTATAAAGTGAAGTTATGAAATAGCTACACGCAAATTTATTTATAAAAATATTTGAACATATTTACTATATGAATTAGAAATGCTTTAATTGCATATTACTTCTAAGCTTCTTATAATGTAACAGAGTTTATGTGTAAGAATATACTTCTATATTTGGCTAAATTATAAATGCCTCAATTATCAAATGATAAATGCTCTACAAACCAAGAATTGTTGAGTTCAAATATCTACCAATCAATAATAAATCATAAATACTTGACTGCTTCTAAGGTTCTTACCTTAAATGAATTCAAAATGAATTATTGTATAAACCATAAGTGCTTGACTGCTTCAAAATGAATTATTGTATAAACCATAAATGCTTGACTACTAAAATAATGAAATGCTGTATAAATCATAAATGCTTGACTGCTTCTAAGGTTCTTCTCTTAAATGAACAAATGAATTATTGTATAAACCATAAATGCTTGACTGCTTCAAAATGAATTATTGTATAAACCATAAATGCTTGACTGCTTCAAAATGAATTATTATATAAACCATAAATGCTTGACTGCTTCTAAGCTTCTTCTCATAAAGGAATACAAAAAAATGCTTGACTGCTTCTAAGCTTCTTCTCATAAAGGAATACAAAAACAAACTATTGTTGAATTGGAATATTTCCAAGCTTCTTCTCATAAAGGAATACAAAAACAAACTATTGTTGAATTGGAATCTTTCCAAGCTTCTTCTCATAAAGGAATACAAAAACAAACTATTGTTGAATTGGAATATCTCCAAGCTTCTTCTCATAAAGGAATACAAAAATGAACTATTGTTGAAGTAGGATGTTTCCAAGCTTCTTCTCATAAAGGAATTAATGAACTATTGTTGAATTAGAATATTCACAAGCTTCTTCCCATAAATGAATTCAAAATGAACTATTATTGAATTAGAATATTTCCAAGCTTTTTCTCATAGAGGAGTTAATGAACTATTGTTGAAATTGCAAATTAATTGTTATTTAATAAATTTTTTTTTTGTTACTAAAATTAAATTGGTTATCCAGTTGTCCAGTTTTGTTTATTTATCGCATCACTCACCAATTATAGCACTGGTTCATGAGAATCTCATGTTCTCTGAGCTACGTCTGACATAACTTGACCTAGGCCAGTCAGGTTGTAGTGAGATGGAACTCTAATGGCGCTCTTTGGGAAACCAAACATAGAAATATTTAGATGTTTCCAGTCTCTATGTACTACATCCTCTGATGAGCAGGAAATATTGTTGTAGGGGGGCATTAACATCTGCATTAAGAATATTAATTGATAGTTCCTTCCTGCAGCATGTTCATCAGAAAATTGTTACAACTGACGTAATAAAACGGTTGTATGGCGGTCCGGTTACAATATATATATATATAATTAAAACTACCCCAAATCCAAAATTAAAACAGACCAGCATAAAAATAATATTAAAACACAACCTAAGGTTTCACTGCTACAAGCAGACTTCTCAAGTGTAAAGAACTACAAAAACCACACAATATATATAATATTAAAAACTACCCACACATCCATTCACTTCCCATCCACCCTTAATATTAAAAGAACTCTTAAATAAATTAATTGCTTCAGAATAATACATTTCCAATAATAAAGACTCTTTAATTCTTATTTTGATTTCATTTCTCTCAAAGAAGACCACCTTAGCTTCATCAAAATCAATAGTGTGGCCTGTATCTTTTTCATGGACATACAAAGCAGAACTAAAATATCTATTTTTAACTCTACTTTTATGAACCTTTATTTTTTCATTTAAACTCAAACTACTCTGACCTATGTAAACCTTCTTACAAAATAAACAAGGGATAAAATATTCTACACCAGGAATAGTCTTTCTATCAAAAACTTCTTTTATATTATTTAATAAATTATTCAATGTAACACCCCTTTTCCAAGCAATTTTCTTATTTCCAAACAATTTACTATTTCTACACACAATTTTATAAGAAGACAATTTAAATGGCAAAGAAATAAAATCATATTTTTCTTTAACCTTTACATCCTTACAAATATTATTATTAAATAAAATATTTTTAACAAATTTATCAGAGTATAGAACACTCAACTAATCTTTATAAAATTGATATTTCTGAAAAGGGTGTTATATTGAATAATTTATTAAATAATACAAAAGAAGTTTTTGATAGAAAGACTATTCCTGGTGTAGTATATTTATCCCTTGTTTATTTTGTAAGAATGTTTACATAGGTCAGAGTAGGTTTAGTTTAAATGAAAAAATAAAGGTTCATAAAATTAGAGTTAAAAATAGATATCTTAGTTCTGCTTTGTATGTCCATGAAAAAGATACAGGCCACACAATTGATTTTGATGAAGCTATGGTTGTCTTCTTTGAGAGAAATGAAATCAAAAGAAAAATTAAAGAGTCTTTATTATTCAAAATTTATTATTCTGAAGCAATTAATTTATTTAAGAATTCTTTTAATATTAAGAGTGGATAGGAAGTGAATGGATTTGTGGGTAGTTTTTAATATTATATATATTGTGTGGTTTTTGTAGTTCTTTACACTTGAGAAGTCTGCTTGTAGCAGTGAAACCTTAGGTTGTGTTTTAATATTATTTTTAAGCTGTTCTGGTTTAATTTTGGATTTGGGGTAGTTTTGATTTTATATTGACTAGTTTAGCTTTATGCTTGTAATATATATATATATATATATATATATATATATATATATATATATATATATATATATATATATATATATATGTGTGTGTGTGTGTGTGTGTGTGTGTGCAGCACAATTATACACTCACTACTATTCTAAATATAAAGTTATTAGTGGACTTGCCTAAGGGAAATTTACAATAAATAAATCCTTTGGCACTCATCATAAGATGCCACAATGACAAAAAATAACTTAAAAGGATATATGGATAAATATATTTTTTCAACATGAGGTGTCATATTTACTGAAAATTACCAGTGTGTGTGATTGTGTATACACATGTATATATACGAATGACAATTTTCAACAAGAAAAAAAAACAAATAGCAATAAAAAGAAACTAATTGCAACCATTGCTAAAAATACTAGAATTTGGGATAAAAAATGAATTAAAAGATTTAAGTAGAAGCTGTTTTATTATGCCTGTAATAACCATAAATTCAATATATATATATATATATGCAAGAGACAGCTCTCTCTCTCTCTCTCTCTCATTTTTTTAAAATGTTTAATAATAATGATAAAAAAATAACATATTTCTAATTATCAAAAATATCAGAATGAATTAATTCAATATTAAGAAAACATTTTTAAAAGAAACTTATGTATGCATCTTCACCTGAGTGGGATTTGAATGGACTTCAAATCAATTGGCTGTGCAGTGAGTATTTCATCTCATTCAGACATAGGCAAGGTGGCTTTGGTCGTCATTATGGCCGGCTGTAAGTGGTGTGATCACATGTTGGTGATTTGGACAGAGAAAGGGTGGCTGCACCAGCTGGTTTTCTACTCGGTGGTCATTTGAGTAGAACCTCTGGTAAATTTCTCCATATTTTTTATCTGGTATAATGCAATAATTATTATTAAATGTTCATCCAGTATCTGGAATGGTTCATTAAATCTGTAAGAATACAAAAACTGTGTAATGGATTTATTTTTAAGAACTATCAGTAATAGTTTAGTCCATATATGATTCTTTAAGTGGTTGAAGGATTGGAAAATTCCAGAGCCAAGGTAGTGAATGACTTGGCCAGAATGACTGCCAATGAAAGAATGAATCCCACAGCACGAACCAACTCAGATAGCCCTTGGGAAGTATGAATTAGCCAAATCTTTTGTTTTAGCTTATCATTTAGTTCATATGCATTCCTTTCTTTTTTTTCCAATTAAATTCTACATTTTAGGGTTTGATATAATGATTATTTTTTTATTTTGAATACTCAGACCACTTAATTACATATATCATTTTGAAATAATTTTGTTTTACCTAAAAACAAATAACATTTTAATTTTAACATTCTTTATCAAACATTTTGCTTTTTGATTAGGATTTTACCAAAGCAATTAACAATTTTTTGATTACAGAATAAGATTACAGTTTTAGAAAAGTAATTAAAAAATAAAAAAAAAACATAAACAAGTATGTTGGGACAATCACTTTAATTATTTATTTTATTAATAGGTTCCAACATGTGATCCATTCGTTCAATAAAGTTTGCCTTTTTCTATATGACTTTTTCAGAGAAAAGCAAAATACATAAAATGATATATACTGAAAATATACAAAACAATAAAAATATAATAAATAAAAAAAAATACATCAGTTTATTATAAGTGTGTTTGTGTACAATATTTTAAATTGGAGTGTGTGGATATTCTAATGCTCAGTCCCGACTTCCATTATTAATGTAGCACATTTATATTTTTGTTATGCTTAATATATACAGATTTATATGTGTATCTGCTGTAATGTTCTTTACAGCAGATTTTGTGCATGGACCATTGATAATGCCTGGCACAATATATATATAAGCAATAATCTCAGCAATATTATTGCTGAAATTTATACATTTTTTATACAATTTTAACTTTTTTTATATATGTATTTTAATTAAAATGTTGGAATTTAAAAACAAAAAGAAAAATGGGAAAGGCTTGAAATACTTTTGAAATCATTAATAAGTTGAAATGATCTTTTTCTGTATTTAGATTATCTTTACTAATTAAAATTATAAAATTTAATTAAGATTATGAGGAGTATTTTGTTAGTTTTTTTTTAGAAAATCTACAAAAGTCTAAAATATCTAAAATAGTATTTCAAACCTTATGTGTTAAAATATTTTTTAAAATTAAAACCAAAAGATTACAGGAATAGCTGTAGGCAAATGAAACCGCATTCTTGGGGGAATTATAAAGGTATAAAACAGCCTACAGAACAAAAGATTCTTACTTTTTGTTCAGTATTCAAATATCAGTAGTCAGTATTATTATCAGTAATTTTCCAGAAGAAGTCAAAACAAGTTCAGTGCTATGAACTTTGAGTAGAGGGAATCCATCACCATTCTTCATTTCTCAGAGACTGCCTGCTGCTGCCATGTTCTGTCCATCTGACCAGCTGTGCAAGATGACAATCTGAGTGCTGACCTGACTGCTGATTGCCTGCTATACCTGCTTGCAAATCTGAAAACACTAGAAGTGGATTTATCTTCATGCATTCACAACTGTTTTTGAGGGAACCTCATTCCATATAGAGCTGTCTTTAATACAAATCCATTTTATAATATCTAATAAGATGTAGTTAATCTTTTGTACTTTAAGTTGCTATTAATTTATAAAGTGCTGTTAAGTATGCTCTTAAACTCTCTCTCTCTCTCTCTCTCTCTCTCTCTCTCTCTCTCTCTCTCTCTCTCTCTCTCTCTCTGTAATACCTTCCTAGTATAATGTAATTCTAACTATGTCCTTTCACACATAATTATGTTATATAGTTTTGTGCAGTTCCATTAAATATTTAACTTATTTTGTTTTATGTAAAATGGTACATTGTTATCTAATTAATATTTTATAAATCTGGTTTTTTTAAAAAAAAGGTGAAAGAATAAATTTAAAACTAAAGAGAAGTATGGGGGGGGGGGTTATTAAAGAAAAATAAATAATAAATGCTTTAAAAGAAGATTAGATTTTTTTTTATTTAAAGAAAGAAAAAAAATCTTATAAAATAAAAATGATTTAATATTATTTTAATTAATTTGTAATAAAAATAATGAAGAAATTTCGTTTTCTTTTGCAATAAAACAATTAAATGTGTGCATGTGTGTGTGAAAGTTTTAAAGAAAAAAAATTGAAGCCCAATCAAAGCAAAGCAAAGGACAGTTATTTGACGAGACAATAGATGCTAGAGTTAATAAAAAATCATTGTTTAAACGGTTTAAATATTTCAACATTTATTATTATCATTACATTTTTAAAAATATTTTTGAAGCTATAGATATAACAATTATATAAATTGTTATGTCTCCCGATACAATGAACTGTTAAATCACTGCAGTGTACAATCAGCTGGAGTTTTCTTAGTTTGTAGGGAACCATGTTCAAATAAAGCAAGTAAAGTAGCGGAGTGCGTGTATGCTGGAAAATCCATGAAAGTTTATATAAGATCACAGGATCCCAAGGAGAATTATTGGAAGTTAGTGCTAATTGGTCATAAGTAATTTTAAAGAATCTACATTGTGCTGTGTATGTCATTTTCAAATTCATAAATCCTAGGTAACTTTTGTTTGAACATGCTTTCATTCTTGATTTCCTTTAAAGATAAACAATAAACTGTGCTAAATAAAACTTTAAACTTTTTAAAATAATATTTAAAAAAATACAAACAATATCAGCTTCTATGTTTAATTATATTTAAAGACATTGTGTGTACAAATGTGTGAATTTTAAGTTAATGCATTGTGTATATTTTATTTATAATAATAATGTATTAAAAAAAAAAAAAAAAAAAACATTTATCTAAAATGAACCAAATGTGCATGTTTAAATTATAAAGCAAAACGATTGTATTTTTTTAAAAAAAGAAATATTTAAATTGTCTTTTAAAATATTTATGTTTATGTTTTAACACACACAGTTATGCAGAGTAATATTTTAATAAAGTGGAAAGGGAAAAATTTAATCATTAAATAAGAAATAATTAATTTAAAAGTAAAAGGATAGGGAAACTATATTTTTTTAAAAGTAATGGTTTGTTGTTGAAGACGTTAATGTTTTCTCGTTCAATAAATTACCATTATTATTGAGAGAGGATTATTAGAGAGGGCAAAATCTTATTTTCTTAAAAGGTAGTTGCAATCCGATTGAGCTAGTTGGAAGCACAGGTACTGGATTTAGTGCTGATCAGATAAATACGTTGATTACAAATGTAATTAGCTGGTGCATAAAGGGTTTACCTTAAAATAAATAAAGTGTTTATTTGGTTATTATTTGTCCAGTAGTTGAGTGTTTATGTTATTGGTAGTTTGCTGCCAATGATATTTTGCACACTACCTGAAGACCAAGCACCTTTAAAGATTGGATAGTTTAGCAAGAGAGAAAAAGTATTTTAGATTTCTATTTGTTGTTTTTATTTTAGATAAATAAGGTGGATGGTTCAATAGAAAATAACTTTTTTTTAATGTGCCAATAATACCCAAACTTGCAAGTCTGAAACAAAAAAAGAGAATAATTGTTTTATTTGGTAAGAAGTGAGGGGGGGGGGTATTTAAAATCTATCAATAAAGTTTTGTTTATTTTAAGAGGAAATTGCTCACTAGTTTGGTTTCATTTTAAATATGTTATTCTTGGAGTTTATTTAAAATCTTTTGCTGTGGATGAATGATACTAAATTTATTGCCTTGAATTTGTCTTTAAAATTTCATGTTAAAAGATTGCTAACTATATAATTAGGATCATCCCTTCTTGCTGTTGTTTGGAGGGCTAATCCTAGCAGTTAATATGTATATGGGCATTGAAATTAAATATAAAGAATGCTAGTTTAATGTTATATGTAAAATAGTTATTATTCATTATAATTTGTTAAATGACTCATGATTAAAACAGATCATTGTGTCTAAGTTAGACTATTTCCATGTTTTAATATTGCTGGGATACAATTTTTTTTATTATGGTATTTTATCTTTTCCATTTCATTGTCATGTGGGAACTTCGGAAGTCTGAAGCTGCCAACTTACCTTTCTCTGAATGGTTCATAATCAGATGTATATGCTACTTTTTGTGGAATGCAAGGTGTGAGTTTTGATTGTGCTGCAGATGTTCATACAGCTGGCTCTGGACATTCAAACCCAACCTAACCATTTTGGTACCATTCCATCAGAAAAAATGAGTTTCAAATATTTTTTTAAAATGATAAAATATGCAAAACCACCATGATAGACAGATTTTTTATTGTATGCTAGTATCATTACTCTTCTCATTAATTTGATCACCATCTATCTAACATTAGCTAGTCACAATGGTGTGTTGAACATAATGACTTATTTTGTAAAATATGCAATACAGTTAATTATTCAGTTCATTGATTTAAATTGATTTCATTTAAAATTATTATTGATTCTCATAGATGTAAATCAATTTCTATAAATGATTGTGTAACTACTTGTTTTCATAAATGTAGCACATTATTTGTTCCTTATGTATATGTTCCAAACACATCTTTTCTAAACAATGCCAGTAAAACAAAACATATACACTTGAGTCTCATTTTATACAGATTATTTTAATGCAATTTTGAAGTTATGTGATTCATGTTTCTTCTTAATATCTTTCATGTTTCACTTTATTTATTAGATATCAAGAAATTTAAATTATTAACTTATTTTGACTTGAAATACTTTTTTTTTTCAAAAATATAACATTATATTAACAGCTACTATGAATATGGCCTGAAGTTATACATAGAATATTAACTTCTATGTAAATAACCTACTTATACTAATGAGTAAAAAATAATAATAATTTTATATTTACATATAAAAATATTACAATAAATATTCAAAAATTTTAAACTTTTAAAACGTATTTTGTTAATTATAACAGAAATAAATAATTTTTTAGATTTTTAAAATAAATAATAATGAAGATTTTATTGATTTTATAAACTGAAAATAATCATTCTAATGATAATCTATAATCTTTTTGTTTTGATTACAATCTCAATTTTTTAAATATAGAAACCAAAAACCATTAACCCAGCTCAAGACTGAAAGTGGCACTAGTTGTATGTCACATGACAAATCTGATTTTTTAACAGTTCACAAATGAATGCATATTGTCAAATAGCCAAATAACTGCTAATGATTAAAATATGTATAAAAAATGTAAAATTAAATACTGTAGTTAATAAAAAAAGTTTGTCTTGTATTATTTTTTCTCAAATATTTGAAATTTTTTATTAGTTATACTTTATTTCCTTATTTTTTTAATGTGAATTTTAAAGTAATTTTTCCTTCTTGCTTTGCTTTTATGTGATTTCTGAAAATTATAACCTTTATCCCAATTTTTCAAGGTAAGTTAAGTCTATTTTTGTGTGATTTCTTTTGTGCATGTTTTCTGAGGAACCTATCTACCACATAAAACAAGACCCAGGTGTCTAATGATTTTTGTAAGGTAGATAAATGATTAAGATTGAATATTTTTGCCTCTTTACAAAATCATTTACTACTAAATCATAAAGTAACCTTTTTATCATCAATCATCTAAGCCTGTCACAATTTTTATATTTGTTTGATGGATCCACAGCATTTTAGCTGTAAATATCTTTAAATTGGCATGTTAACCCTGAACAAAAAGCTATAACACACTCTATAAAATTATATCCATTAAATAATTAATGTAAAGGAAATTTTATAAAAAACAAATCCTAAATTTTGTAAGTAAACGACATCACTCCAAGCATGAAACAGTAATGTAACATATATATGCATTTGTTTAAAATGCTATTGAATATCTATATTTCATATAAATACTGGTTTTGAATTATTATTTTTTTTTAGTTAATATTTAGAATTATTTCCTTTAGCTAATAGCTTAGCATTAATAAATAACCATAATAAATGTAATTCCTCGGCTACTCTTGTCTGGATCATCATTATCAGTCTGATCTTATACTCTACCACTACGTTTCTGGGCCTGGAATTAAGATAATTATGCTGTATTATTAGGGCTGTTGTTCATGAGGTCAGAGACTTGAAGAACAAGCAAATAGTTTAGAATTCAGGATTGTTCCAGACCTGTGTATCTCAAGCATGATCAGATTTGAGATACATTTGCTTGAATTTTTAGTCTTGTTGAGTTAGCAGACTGTTTCGACATGTACAATATATTGAACCAGATAGCATCTGTCTCAAAAGTTGCTTCATTAAAAAGAAAACTAACTTTTGGCTCCATTAAATTTAAATATATAAAGCTATTTAAAAATGTTTATAAGAGTATGTGTATTAAAACACATACTTGTTTATGTTTAAAATATATCATTTTATTTTTTTTATATAAAATTGATTTTAAATTAGTTTTTTTTCCGTTTGTTTTGATTTATTTGTTTTTTATCAAATTGATTAAAAACAAGCAAACTTGTTAATTACATTCCTGCCTCTTTTATTTTAATAATTCCTAAGTTAACCCTTTTCCCGCGCTCGACGAGACTCCTCGTCGACATCTAAAATCACTCTAACTCAGTTCATTTTTATACGATAAAATTCGTTAAATATGTATTGAATTCGTTTTTAAAAGTTCTGTACGATGGTGACATCTTCCGATTTATTTTAGAAGTAAAAAATAAAAAAAAACGCATTTAAACCTAAACAAAGAAGGAACATTATTTGTGATTGGTTCTTAGCATGCTCTCAGCCGAAAAAGACATTCTGATTGGCTGGAAAGAACAAAGAAACTGCCTGATCAAAGAAAATAAAGAAAAATGCTGAGATTTTCATTTCGAATACGATTTAAATTATTATTAAATAATATTTATGGAAATTAAACATAATTTTCAGAGAGAATAATAAAAAAACAAAATTATTTTCGAAAAATATTGAAGATTTAAGTAAATATATTGAAGATGTAGTAAAAAGAAATATTTACTTTTCTATAACGTAAAAGTCGATCTTTTTGTTTACATTATAACTTTTATGTTGCCGATATAGAATATCTTAGAATAAATAAATAGCAATTTATTTTTGAAAGAACTTTCGTTTTCTTCATGACCTGAAAAATTAATTATATACTTTTTATAAACGTATCTGAGTTGAATTTAATATTATAGGCGAATATGTTTTAACAATAGGCTTTGTCTTCAGTTTGTGAGTTGGCCAATTAAAAGATTTGATTTTTATCTGATACAACCAATGATTTAATTAGCGGTTTAAGGGTTAATTTTAAAAATGGAGATTTAATTTTCTGTTGTTGTTTTTGTTTAAAATAATTCTTGGTTATAATTCCTAATTAGTTTGAGCAGGATATTGAGATTTACCCTGCCCTAAGGCATATAATTTGAAAACAGAAATGTTTATGTGGGAATGTAAGTGTGGGTTTTGTATTATTCTTGGATAGAACAAGCTGCTTCAAAGTGATAGATTCAATATTCAGTTTACACTTTGATTATAGCCTGCTGAGAGTCGTAACATATTGTTCACAGTTTGGATGTTAATTTCTTTTAAAAGAAAAAAATGCAGTTGTTACAAGATTAGTTTCTTCATGATGTCAAATCCCATTGCCATATATATTCTAAACTCCAACGTGTCTTACTAGCTTAACCAAAGAATGGACCCAAATATTCCAGCTGTTCTTCAGTCATGCTATGAAAGTCTAAAATAAACTGGATACCCCAAAGTGCCTCTACATTTGTTGCTGTAAAAGGATGGAACAACTTAAAATTGAACTTAAATAAAACTATGCAAACTCTTCTTTACCATAAGGTAAATATTTCTTTTATTTTTTTCAATGGTATATTCTTCTGTTAAATCTCCACTCAAGCGAAAAATAAATTTGTAGTCTTAATAATTATTTAACCTCCTATTTATTAATTGTATTTGTTTTACATTGTATTTTGCTGTGTGTCTAAGAATCTTAGTTTCAAGATTCCAAGATTGCTGTCAATTTTATTTATTGGAGGATGTCTAATGAGTTTATATTTTTATATGCTTAATATATGTCTATTTATATGCCTAACTTTTTCTAAATGGTTTAGCAGTCTTGCATGATTTTAATTTGCTCACCTGTATTTATTTTATTGTCAAGTAATTGATTTAAAATACTGTGTTTGCATTTTTGAAAACTGCAAAATCTTTTGACCTATGGTTTATTATGTTTATTGTTCTGTTTTTTCATATTTGGAGATTTTTGTCTTGTGAGAAACTAATCATGTTTGCTTTAAATGTAGTATAACATGCAGCAGTCTTGTTACATTATGACCTCATTAGTCCATAAGCTAGTGTGAGTTTATCCAAGCTGATTTCATTGATTTTCCACAAGACTATTTGTGTTTATGTTTCTGAAATAGGAAACTGGAATTGTTGTTTTTTTGTAATTTTATAAATCACCAAAAAGATGACAATATTAATCCCCTTGTAAATTATAGGTGAAAGAAAGTTTCTTTCTGCTAAAGTATTTAATGACTTAGTATTTTCTACTCATATATACTTTCTGATAAATTAACTTATAAAAATCTAGCTCAATGTTTATATTTTGCTTGCTAGATTTATTTTGCCTTTTACATGTTGCTTTAATTTTTATCAGAGATGTACCAAGAACTTTCTCAATTTATTTGTAATTATAATTATTTCATTTTCTTGAAATGCGTGGGCAGATATAACTGGTTTTCAAATTATTTATTTGTCTTCTACTGAGACCTCTAATTTTATTCTCAGAATAGTGTTGGCCAATTGTTGGTTGAGGATTCACCAATTTTTAATGGCAGTTTTTGTTCAATCACCCTTTTAATATCTTATTAATTTAAAATCATTTATGTCAGTGTATTTTTTAATTTTATTATTTCATTGAATTGGGGACATAAATTTCCTCCCATTTTATAATTCATACTCTGATGTATTTATTTATTTATTTTTGTTCTTGGGGTAAATCAACCATGCATTATCTCAAACATGATATACCATGGGCTGTTCTACTGGAAATATGATGTTATTGGTTCCGACGCATTTTTTTCAGGTCAACAAATGCTCACCAGTGCTGTTTCATTGATTTATTTTAAGATCGTAGTGTTTTCATGTCTTTGAATAGAGAAACCAGTATTGTAGGTGAATTGTCAGCTGAAATAAATTTGTTCCCTTCTTTTGTAATTCACTATTAGAAAATTAGTCTGTCTACCAGAACATTAAATTTTATTATTTCTGGTACACACCTGATATAACCCTATTTTTTGTATTATAAACTTATACTTTATAATTTATATTTCTTTCAAATAATATTTAAAACTTGTTTAAACATAATTTAACTGACATTTGCTTAGTGCTTTAGTTTCTCAATTGTCTGAACAATATTTAAGATTTCTTGTTTCTCCCTGAATCTAATTAGCACAAACCATCACTGTCAGCCATTTTTGATCACAGTAAATATATTTTAGAGATATGTAGTGATCTGATGGTGCCCTCTGTGATCAATGATGGATTGAATGTTTGGTACAATATATATATATATATATATATATATATATATATATATATATATATATATATATATATATATATTAAATACTGCTAGTCAAATTTATTTCAGTAAATATATTTTTAAGTTATCTATATCTCCAAAATATAACCTTAGGTGGATTGGTAAAGATACATTTTAAATAATTTGTAAAACAATATGTTGAAATATTTTTCAAGCCTATTGTTAATATTAGGAAATTTATGATTAAAAGTATGAACCAAAAGATGAACTTCTTCTATGGTCTCCATTGATAATATAAACAATGGTGGACTTAATATGCTAATTAAAATTAATGAATATTTCTAAAATAAGCATCAGGCACATCAATTTAGCATTGGTAATATATGGAATGTCAGTGTTAATTATGAACAACATAACATTACTGTCAATGATGTTCTACAGTGTTTGTCTGCCTACCCTGAAAGTACACACCTTGGCTTACATGACATTCCACATTTTGTGCTTCTTCATCTCAGTCATTTCACTGCTCCTATAATTTATAATCTAGTAGATGTCTTGGCTGGTCATTTTCAAGTTATTCCTGACCTCTATTCTATTTCTCTCATTCCTTTTTTAAAGAAAATCATTACTCCTTCATCATTAATTCAGAAGCAACTTTTATCACACATTTTTAAATATCAGTTTTTTAAGAAGGGTTCGTCAACTATTGATGTTGTATGTCAGGTGACACTTCTTCTTGAGCATATTCGAGTACATAGGAAATCTTTGCCTATTGCTGTTCAACTTGACTTTGCTTCAGCTTTTGATTCTATCATACCTTTCATTCTTTTTGACTTGCTTGTGGAATATTCTGTTCTAATGGCTTTTATTAGGATCATTGCAAATTATTTTCTTAACAGGTCTGCATTCACATCTCTAGGTGGTTGTCTTGGGCCTGGTTTTAGACCCCAATTGTCTATTCCACAAGGTTTTCCACAAAGTACTCTCTGCTTTATTACCTATATCAATCCTATTTTGATTGATATTGAGAAAAACTTTTCTGAAATATATGTGCCTACACTTGGTGAGGAAATTCATCATATCTCTTATGTGGATGATGTTATGGTTTTCCTTCCTTCACATATAAGTATTTATCAACTTTACAAAACATTTTAACAGATACTCATTTAAATTTAAGCTTCAATTAAATATTTCCAAATCTTCAACATGGAAAATTAAATCTGGTGTCATTTTCCCATCCCAATTCACATATAGACCTCAAAAATTTCTTGGATTTCCAATTGCTTTACCAAGAAATGCTATGAGAAAAGTAATTCAGCTTTCAATCTTGGACAAACTGAAAAGTCTCACTAATTCTTTTATATTCAATTTATTTATCATTACCTGGAAAAGTTACACTCCTTAATATGTTAGTTTATCCCAGAATCAGGTATTTTTTTTACCTATCTTCAAGCCTACTTTGATATTTCAAAATAATATAAATTCAATATGTTCTAAGATTCTATGGAGAGGAAAGTGTGCTTCCATCAGTCTTTTTTAGTTATGGAAACCCAATGAGCTCAATGGCCTTGGTGTTCATTCTTTAGCTACTTTTCATATTCAGAAGTCTATTGCTGTTCTTAGATTTTTTCATCTCAGGCTGTTACAGATAGATCAAAATTTTTCATGTGAAACTACAGACACTCCACCTCCATTTCTTGGAGAGTGGATAATCAGGTTAGAGACTTTCTTAAATTTTTTTTACACTTTCTTTACACACATTTGAGAATAAGAAGAGTTATTTGGAAGTTTATAAACTGAATTATAGTAATCAAATATCGTCCTCAACTCTTCTTGATTTAAATAATAAGGTTTTATTAAAGAAATCAAAACATTGGTTTCTTGAACGCAAATATATTGATTGGATTTTAAAGTTTAATGTTTCATCCTTAAGTACTAATCATTTTTTAGTGTTTAGAAGAGGTTATTGAAATATTGATTCACATTGCCAGTTTTGCTTTTCAGATGATGATACCCTTCATCATATTTTTTTAAAATTGTCCTTCTCTGTCTCCACACAAACTTTTTTTTGGAAATCATATTTTTAGTAATAACAAAGATGTACTCTCTATTTTTAAAGCTATTAAAAGTGGTGTTTTCTCAAAAATAAAAATGGCTATTTTTCTCTTATTTGCAGTGTGGATTACCAGATGTAAGCTCTTCTTTCACCAGAATGACAATAGAATTCTGAATACTTTGATTACTATCATTAACAAAATCAAAGTTAGAGACAGACTGCTTGCACCTGACTCTTTATTTAATTATTCTTGGTCTATGCTTAACTTTCCTGTTACCTTTTTTTCTTTGAAGTCTCAGTGGTTTCAGAATGCTGCTATCTTCATAAGACACAATTAACTTTGTTTCTAGTTTATTACTATGTCTTTTAATTATTGATTTTTGTTGATCATTAAATTTCACTTTTAAAGTAAAAAATACGAATCAATGATGAAACATCTAACTGTTTATTATTTTTTTAGGTAAAGGACGTTTTTTTCTTTCAATTACTGAAGACTTTCTTTACTACTTCATAATCCAACACTATTTTAAGATATTTCATTTTCATCAAAATAACCTTATTATTTTGTTGAAGATATGTATAACGTTATTATTTTGTTCAAGAAACTTCCCATTAGCACAAATTCATCTAATTCTTAAAAATTAAATGTAGAGAATATTAGCCTTTAAATGTTTTGGATGCTTAATATAAATATATAGATAGCTTTGGTTATCAGTTAGTTTTCTATACACAGTAGTAAAAAGAACTTAGTGTAAACAAGTACAACCTCAAAAAAATGAACAATTATTTTTGAAAAATTAATTGTAAAATTTACATATATTTGTTTGTATATTCCAACTGCTTGAAAATTAAGCAATATATAATTTCAAAAAAATATATAGAATTCAAAATCATATCTATACATTGACATAATCAATAATCTGATGATGATGATCAAAATAATTTTAGCTTTGAGGGTTATGTTAATTATAATTTTTCCTAAAGTATTTTTAATTTATTTTTTAAGATTCAATTTAAAATTAATATTTAGGTGCCAAGCTTTCTAAATAGAAAGTTTGCTTTTAGCTTGCATAATATGCCAATCATGGTCATTTTAATAAATTTCTGTTATTCCTGTATTCTCTCTAGCCTATAAACAGTAAGGCTTCTAAAGTTCAATGGGTAGTAGTAGCACATGTTTAGAATGAGTTTAAAAGGCAAAAAACAAACTAAATAGCATACTAAAAATAATTTATTTACAATAAATAAAATAAAAACTCATAGCATATATATTTGCACATACTACAATATAATGAAAGTAAATAAATAAAAATACAAAATACTAAGTCGAGTAGATATGAACATTATATCTAAGTCCATTTTAGTTAAAGATAAAAAAAACATTATCATCTAAAAAATATTTTACACCAAAGTTTTTTCTAGAGGACTGCAATTTTATTATACACATGTTGCATATCTTTAATTATAGATAATTTATTTACCATGAAAATAAAATACAAACTCATTGCATATACAGTCAATACTATCTCACCTTAAAAAGTAAATAGATACAAATACATACTATTAAATTGAGTAAGCATAAGCATTATATCTAATATTATTTTTGTTAAATATAAGGGAAACCATTATCCTCTAAGAAAAATATGGAAGCTCTTTTTAAATAATACAAATCTATTATGCATATTTTTTATGATAGTACTTATAAATCCATTCCTTATTGTGATTATCCACATAAGTTATTGGTAATGATAGACAATAAATATAAGTCACCCTGGAGGTAGATTTATGATAAATCTATGGTCATTTTTTTACAGCCATTGTTTCTTTTTAAATGAGGTAAAATTGCATTTCATACAACTTCAATGTTCAGTTCTGGACACAATTGCACAGTTCCATATTTTGTGGGGGTGTGCCTATTTTCTAGCCACTCATGGAGAATACTTCTTTACTTAGCTAATATCATGTTTATACTTTAAAATAATCTGAGAGAGAGAGAGAGAGAGACTGTTTTACTTTAAAATAATCTGAGAGAGAGAGAGAGAGAGACTGTTTTAATCAGAATTTTTTAACAACTACTTCTCTCTAAGCATGCAATGCTTTCTTTTTAAGTCAAAACTAGCTTAACACCATTTTCTTTACATATCTATTATTTTCATTTTGTCATAACATGCTTTTAACACTTATTTATTGCATTAATTAATATCTAAATGTTTTTTTTTAATATTTTTGTCAAGATTTAATTGCCAGATTTAATATATTGTTTTACATTATATGTTTTATCATAAATATTTTTTTTGTCATAACATACTTTTAACACTTTATTGCATTAATTAATATCTAAATGTTTTTTTTTAATATTTTTGTCAAGATTTAATTGCCAGATTTAATATATTGTTTTACATTATATGTTTTACCATAAATATTTTTTATGTTATATGATTATTTTATAAATGATTATAAAAATTTATAGAACAAATGAAAAAGGAAAATTTATGACTGAAATTTCAAATTTGTTTTCTAACATTATTAATTTTATTGTTGTATAAATTGTAATAATGCATTCAGATTTACTTTCAATTTAGTATAACAAAAGGCAAATATGTTTAAGACTTTAAACATCAGGCAAATCTGTAGGGATTTAACTATGTAAGTTATGTAATATAATTCTTTAATTTTTGCATCAGTATAGTTAAGTTACATGTACATTATATCAAATATGAGCACACATGTATGGCTGTCAGTAAATTTATTAATCAATCTACCAATGGCTATGATTATGCAGCTTTGTAATACAACTAATTAAAACTGGAATTTGTTCAATTACAATTCATTTCCTTTTAAAAATGAAAAATAAAACTTGGTAACTCTTTATGTTTCATTTGTATGTGGACTGCAAAATTTTAATTATAATCATTTTATTTAACTATTATTACATTTTTGCCATTTTCATAAATAGTGTTTTACCAATATAACAATAGATAAATAAGCAGAAAATATATTCCCATGATTTTATTTTTTAGAGATTTAATTCATTTTAAACCATAGAAGAAGTGAAGAGTTACAAATACCTTGGTCATATTATTAATACAGATGAAAACATAATAGAGGAAATTAATCATAGAATTAAACTTGGTTGGAGTGCTTTTGGTAGAAATAACTTGATATTAAAAGGAAATATGCCTATGTGTTTGAAAAGAAAGGTTTTTAACAAATGTGTTTTACCAGTTCTTACTTATGGATCTGAGACTTGGACACTTAATAGAAGATCAATACAGAGACTTCAGACCACTCAAAGAAGTATGGAGAGATGTATGTTGGGAGTAACAAGAAGAGATCGAAAACGCAATGTATGGGTAAGAGAACAAACAGGGGTTACTGACCTCATTGAAAAAATTAAAAGATTGAAGTGGAGTTGGGCTGGACATATTGCTAGAAGAGATGATAATAGATGGACAATTGAAATTTTAAACTGGATTCCAAGAGATTGTAAAAGACCCAGAAGGAGACCACATGTAAGATGGATGGATGAAATAAGAAAATGAGTAGGGGTGATGTGGAGAAGCTAAAGATTGGAGAATATGGATTAAACTTGGAGAGACCTTCATCCTGCAGTGGATTGATAATGGTTGATAATGATGATGATGAAACCATCAAAATAATAAAAATAATCACAATTCTAGGATACTAAAAAAATAATCTTAGAACATTAATATGTACAATAAATCATGAACAGTAAAAAAACTGCCTCAGTTTTAATACTGTTTAGATTCCTACATCTCACAAATATTCAAATATTTTACCAATATATAAATCTTGCTCGGTTTTGAGTCTTAGATGTTGATACATACAATAAACATTTGACTGCATCTTGCTTCTTCTGAGACTATCAGTAGGAATGTGAACTACTTGAAAAAATATATTGTTGTAGCAGCAGTTTTATTGTTAAAAGGAAGTTGCCTTGACAACAGTTGAATTTCTTTATTGTTATTGCAATTGGGATGGTCTAAGTGTTGATGACAGGTTTTCAATGATATATATATATATATATATATATATATATATATATATATATATATATATATATATATATATATATATATATATATATATATATATATATATATATAATGTTTTCACAGTTGTGTGATGTAGATAAATAATTTTTTGAGTAAAATCTGTGTTGTTTTCTATTATATACCGATATTTCGATGAATTAGCACCCACCATTGTCAAGAAATTTGCTTTATTACCTAACCGCAATTAAATCATTGGTGTGGAAAATAAATTTTATTCCAAAATGAAGAAATTTTAAAATTCAAAATTATTTAAAAAAAATTTTATTTTTTTTTTTGTTTAAGAAGAAAAAAATTTAAAAAAATTTTTTTTAAAAATAAAAAAAAAAAAGCTAAAAGAAAAAAACAATTTACTAAAAATACTGTGAGTGATTCACATCTTAAAAATTTATCACATCGTCAACTTTCTTCTGAGGATATTTCTCTGATGGAGAACGGTTTTAATTATGCACTGATTCCTAAACATGTTCCAGTTGAAAATATTATATGTAATATAGAATCTTTCATAAAAATATAGACTTACACACAGCTGATCTTATTAGATTTGAAGTTTGTGATGTCTTAAAAAATATGAAACCACCAAAAATAATTTATCTAAAGAAGAATTTATTGCACTTCAAAATTAAAAAAAAAAAGAGATGATTCTATTGTTGTTATTCCAGCAGATAAAGGTAATTTGACTGTTATACTTAATCACTTAGATTATAATAATAAAATTGTAGATTTATTAAATGATGGAACTTATAAAAAGATTATTAGAGATCTTCTGATATTTTTAGAGAAAAAACAAAACGTCTTATCAAATGTTGTAGTAGAGATGAAGATATGAAAATAAATATTTCTTCAAGAGAAGTTTCTTCATTATATCCTATATTTTATGGTTTGCCTAAAATTCATAAATTTGAGATAACATTGTGACCTATTGTGTGTGCTATAGGTTCTCCCACACATGCTTTGGCTTGATATTTAGACCAATTCTTACAACCATTGACAGACAAGATTTTAGCAAGAATTAAAAATTCAAGTCATTTTATTTCTATAATTAAAAACTTAAAACTAACTGGAACAGATTTATTGGTTAGTTTTGATGTTTCTTCTATGTTTACTAATATTCCTGTTGAAGAAGCATTATGTATATAAGCACAATACAATGATTTACCTGATTTTATTATTACATTGGCAAAACATTGCCTTGCAAATACATTTTTGTTTATAATTTTCAAAAGTTTAAACAAATTAAAGGACTTTCTATGGGATCTCCATTGTCACCTGTAATTGCAGATCTTTTCACGGATAATTTTGAAAGTCCAGTATTACATGCAGCTACGAAAAACCTTCTATTTTGCTTTGATATGTTAATGATACATTTGTTATATGACCTCATAGCACTGATGACTTAAATTCTTTTCTTGTTTGTATAAATAATTCACATCCAAATATCAAATTTACTATGGAAGTGGGAAATAACATATCATATTCTTTTTTAGATGTTTCAATTACAAAATAATGTGATGAAACATTATAAATATCAGTTTACAGAAAATCCACCCATACAAACAGATATCTTAATATTATAATTTCAACATCATCCTGCTCATTTTTTTTCTGTAGCAAAAAATCTTTTGAGTAGATCTTACAATTTATCTGATAAAGAACATCTTGCTCACACCACAAATCATGTCTTTTATCAATCTATAATTATTTATTAAAATGTTGTTGCATAATTAAACCATAATTTTAAAATGATATTGATAAAGTGTTTAAGAAAGTTGTAAATGGTATGATATTTAAACCATGTTTTATAATTGAAATCCATCAGTGATGATGATGACTAAACTATTTTCACGAGACAATAATTAACTATAAGAAACACATAAACTTTTTTTATCAACAAAATTAAATTTTATTATTGGTTAATCAATATAGAAATAGAAAAAGTTACATAATTAATAATAAAAATTAGTTACATTAAATAATAATAATAATAACCAAAATTCTTCCCCCTCCCTCCTAACGTAATTTAAACTCAATTATTAATATCATATTGCAGGGTAGGTGTATATACATATCTCTACTGGGTGAATAAAAATCTCATATTATGAAAAATTTTAATTTTATAAATAAACACCGGATGCATGCACATACACGCATATCATATATAACATAAAATTTATGCTGTAATAAAAATAAACAATAATCGATAAATAAGTAGAAAAAAAATATAGTTAGATCATAAAAATAAGAATATTTAAAAAGATATGTGTTTCTAGTTATTCATCTCAATTTCTAGGTTGCTAATTACTTCAAAATCTATTTCTCATTATACTAAATATCTACCCTCATTCTCTCTTTGGATTTGTACTTTCACACTCAACAACTATTCATGTGGGCATATATTTCACTAAGTGCGTGTGTTAATTCCCATTATTCATAAATCTTGTTCTTATCTTTTATATATAATATGAATAACATTTTTTCATGATACCTGAATTAATACATAATAAAAAACATATTATAAAAAATATATACATATACAAATGGTCACATGTGATGATAATCAAATAATACATAATACATTGATAAAGTCAATGTTCATCATTATTTAAAAAAATCCCTTTTCTAATAAGTGATTCTTATTTTAATATTTAGAAAGAGAGAGAGAGAGAGAGAGAGAGAGAGAGAGGGAGAGAGGGAGGGAGGGAGGGAGGGAGGGAGGGAGAGAGAGGGAGAGGGAGGGAGAGAGAGGGAGGGAGAGAGAGAGGGAGGGAGAGAGGGGGAGAGAGAGAGAGAGGGAGAGAGAGAGAGATAAATGTATTTATTTAAAAAAAAATTGTTAAGAATCATTGAGAAAATAAAATTGATATTACCAGGTTCTTCTTAGATATAGAATTTTTTAAAAAAGGAAACATAAATATATATTTAAACCGCCATCATCCAACTATTAATTATTTCAGTCAATAATGATTTGTTCATTGTTCTCCGGATTGTGTAAAAATAGTTTAACATAAAATGCATCTTGAGATAATATTTGTCTTTTACAGTTTGGCTCCTTATAGCTACTATTTTATTATATTATTACATTCAATTTTAGATTGTGATAAATACATTTTTTAATTAAAAAGTTTTTCATCGCAATTCCTAAATGCACTCTTTATTTAATATTTAATATAATAAGTATAAGCAAAAAAAATAATATTTAAATTTAATTATATTCTTGAAATAATTAAATATCAAGTAAACAACGAATGAGTTAATATAATTGACTTTTTATATTTTCAATAAATATAGCTGTTTATTTCCAATTTGTTTTTTTTCTTTCCCAGTGTATGTATCTGAAAGGTTTTAAAGTGAGTTTTGAATAAGTTATTAGTTTAGCTGAAGTCGATTAGATTTTAATATATTATAATTCTGCTTTTGAAACGACAGAATTAATTTATTTTTTATAAATATATTTAAACTAAAAATCATTGAATGCAAAGATATTCTCTCAAAAATAAACATGAATCGTAATTTTTAAATTCATTAAAAATTTAAATTAAGAATATTTATAAACTTGATAAAAGATATTGAAGTATACTTTCAATATTTCTGTTAATTACAAAAAAATAATTAGCAGATAAAAATAGCATATATGTTGTATTATCATTACCGAAGTCATAAAAGTAAAAACACATAGAAGCACATTAACACATGTTATTTTAATAAAGAAATATTTAAATATTTTTATGTATAAAAGATTATTGTTTACGGTTTTTTGAATGCGAACATTGTGCAAATAATTGAAAATTAAGCTGAGTAGACTTACTATGTTTTAGAAAAATAAAAGTCGGCGATAGGATCTGTTAGTTGTATTGTTTGAGTTTCACAATTTTTTTTTATTTTTTATAAAACAGCGCATTTGGATTCGATTTCCCACTTTTTTATTTTAACAGATAAGATCTTACTGTGCATTTTTGTCTAACAATTTTCAAATTATATCTTAGAAATATTCATTTAAAAATATAAAAAAAAACATAATGACATATAATAATTCAACTTTGCAAATAAACAAAAATTCTATTATATAATGAGAACAACAGCTTTTATTATTTTATGATTACTGATAAAAATGTATGTTGAACAAAATAAAATTTATTTGAATCCCATTTTTAATAACCAAATGATTTTTTGTCAAGTTTATATAAAACATTGAAATTATGTTTTAAAATTTTAAATTTCAATTATTAAAAAATAACAAAAAGTAGTAATCATAATATATTTTCTTACATTTCTCTTGATATGTTATTTTATTAATTCATTTACAGTTATATGATGTATATCAACATGTCTGAACAACTTAGGAAGATTAAATAATATAGAATCTCTTAAACAATAATTTTAAATTTTGTTTTGCTTTTGATTATGTGCTATAAGGAATGCATTTAAAAATATTCTTTTTCAGCCATGTTTAACATTACTTTTCCCTTTAAATTCAATTTGCTGAGAAACACACATAGTAACATAAATGCTAATTCATTAGTTTAAAAAAATCTGAAGGTGGTAGTAGTTCTCACAGAGCAAATTTCAAAGTAACTGCATTTACTTTAATTTCTGTCTGGTCCATTTTTTATCCCAAGAGGGTAGTAATGTGGCACTCTCTTCCCATTTGTTCTTATCAAGCTACAAGAAATAAAAGTTTTCTTGAAGATATTTAAATATTTATAATGAATTTTACAACATATTTTCATAATAATCAATAAAAAATAAATCATTTTAAGTTTACATTTATATACATTTTTCATATTTTTTATTTTTAAAAAATTATATCAAACAAAGGCTTTGACATGCAAAAAAATCATGACCATAAATGGGTATTTACAAAATGGCAAAATACTACTGCTATGATCTTTGGTGATAATTATATAGGACAATTTTTAATTTTAGAACAGCATTTGAAAGATTTGTGATTATTTTATAAATATTCATTTAGATTTTAAAATCAAGCTTCAAACAACAAACATTCATAGTTTTAAATGTAGTTCCCCAATAGAAAAAAGAGAAACAGTCATGATTGTCATTATGTAATTCAATGTTGTTCAATTCATTAGTATTTTCTTTAATACTTGAAAGGTTCAAATATAATTTTTAGTATTTTTTTGGTTTATAAATTTATATTTTTACTAACTCAATTCAAATTTATTTTATTCTATTATATTTTAAAAGTTTAAAATCAAAAATAAAATTTGAAATTTTACCTAAAATTGTTACTAGTTCTGAAAAATAATTACAATGCAGATTAGTTTAAAAACAACTATTTTTAAAAAATGTTTAAATTTAATTATCAATCTTTCACAGCATGAGAATAAAAAATGCAAATTTGACTTTTGTATATTAGGTTGCCTAATGACACTGATATCCACAATTTTTTATTTACTTAATAAATCAAAGATTAATGCAAAGTTGGCAAAGGAACTCTCAAATTAGATGCTAAAGAGTTAATTTAAGCTAAATGAACTACTTATTATGAACAAATTGTTTTTATTTATGGAAAAAAATATTAAGAGCTCATATTAATGTTTTCAGAACTATTTTTATTGTAATTATAAGAAAGTGTTTTGTGTTTAAATTTCTTTTTCTTTCCATTGACAATGTAATTATTTGATGATTTTATATGGTATCTTTTACAATAAATTTTAACAGATTGTATTTTTTAATTCATGCTTTTTTTAATATTAAAGAAGCATAATTAGAAAAGGCTATAGAAATGGTCTCATTATCAACTAATGTCACTTTAAAGTTAAGACAAAATTTCTTATTTTTTAATTGTCTGACATTTTAAAAGTAAGATATAAGTAGAATTTTTAAAAATCTAAATACACTTGTGAATATATATATATATATATATATATATTCACAAGTGTATATACATTTGTATATATATATATATATATATATATATGTATATATATATATATATATATATATATCACTTAACATTAATTATTGAATGAAAATATAGAGATAAAATCTAGACTACTATTTGATGATGACATTTTATTTAGCTTTATAAAACTGAAGGCCACACTGAAACAATGAAATTGCACAAATTGAAATAAACAATATATAATAATAAATGGGACATTTACAGAATTTACTAAGAAATGAGAAAGACTAAAAAGGTAGTTGATTTGAAGAAAAGATTTGTAATTTAATGTAAATCACAAATATTAAAAACACAAGTGTAGTGTATTTTTTTATGCTATTAATTTTTAAACAGTGTCAAAAATGTCCTAGAGTTTCAATTAAAAATCTAAGAAAATATATATTTTTATCAAAATCAAGACTAAAAAACATACAGGCCAACTAAGGTAAGCCTTTTTCTTTTTTATTACATGGATTTAAGAAAGAAGTCCTTAATTTCCAAAAGTTCAAAAAAATGAGCTGAATAAACTCTCAGCCATTATAGACAATCACGAAGCTGAAAATTTGTCAAATTCGGCCCAAATCAAATCTCCCAATCATAATAAGAGTAAATCGCAACTCAATACCCCCAAATCTAAAAGTAATAATCAAAATTCCACTAAAAGCTTTAATAATAGGCAGAATATGGTGTACAATGTACAAATTTCAACAGACAATGTAAACCATAGCCTAACTATAAACACTAATAACAAAAAGCATAATGAATGCATACTTGAAAATTCTCAAGACCCCCCCAAATGATGATCCTAATTGTTATCAAATCAAGCTAACAATTGTAATCACGAATTAGACAATCAATAATTAAAATATTGACCAATTCCAAAATAAAGTAATGCGGAGCCATAAACATAGCACTAAAGAGGCTCCTGATCATGTTAACAGTGCTAATAAATATAAAAGACATATACAAGATACTTATGTCCTCTCCTCTAAACAATTTGAAAATCCCTAAAATTCAATAACTCATAATATACCTAGCATACCTCCTTCTTAATTATTTATCCCCAGAATGAAAAAAATAATATAAAAAATCCTACCTCTGACTGCGAAGCAAGTGTTGCATCATCAGAATTCGAGACGGAGATTTCAGCTAACTCCTCCTTAAATATGAAGTAAAATCTAAGAAAATACTCTAATGTTAATTTACAATCATCAAAACCCCCAATTATTAAAAAATAATTCAAAATAATAACATTAATTTAGATAAATTTGAAAGTAACAACAACTCAGAAGTGACAAAAGTCCGGAGCCTAACGTATAACGCTAAGCCAGCTGATGACAATGCTTTTTTTTAGCACAAGAACGATCTTCCTAAACTAGACATATATCTCCAATCAGACTCTGAAACAAACATAAACCATCCAATACCACAATCAAAATATAATGTACAAACTATAAAACCTCCCCAAAATAATATTTGTTTTCAAAACAAAGGAAATAATGAAGATGATAATTCAAAAATAACAACAACCATCACTAATATCAGCATTCCCGACTTCACAACTTCCCAATTGTGGTGCTTAACACAAGCCCCCTAATCTCCTACAAATAAAGCAAAATAATGTTAAATCATCGACTGTAATTTCTCTGTCTAACAATGCACATATTAAATTCAAAATCACTTCTACTGACTCAAATCACATTATAAATCAATATGTTAATCTGTCTTACACCAACATTACTAAAACAGGCACCTTACACCAGCTTAACCCAAACTCAATTATGGTGAATAATTTACCACACACATTTGGTAATCAACTGCATGAAGCTTCCTTAACTAATATTAAAACACCAGTGTCGATGATACAAGATTTAATGAAGCAATCTACAAACACCTTTTTTTCTTACACCCATTTAACCCCAATTTCAGATACATTCTCAGTGTCTAACTTTAATGATAATCAATATGCAAATCTTATGATTCGTTTCAATAAAACCATCCTGCTCAAGTTACTCAAATCACTTGCTGACTATAGCAGTGACAAAAGTCTAATACTAGTGACTACCAACCCCAATTTCTCACTTTTCAAATTTCCAATTAAATCTTTATGTAACATAATCAAACAAAATAATATGGGAGAAGAAATTCACCATATCCTTTACCACCCAAATGATCGATACATTGCTCTAGAATTTAAAAAACTGGGCTAGTTGCAATAACTTCAAAAGAGCATTAAAACATTTAGATAACAAATTCTTATGTTATGTGGATATTAACAGCTTACACCCTCTATGAAAAAAATCAAAAACTGTATCATGGGACTTGAGGAGTCTCAGCTTCAAGAAATTCTTCACTTTTTTTGGTAGGATTCAGAAATTTAATTACTTACCGGATAAAATATCCGGCCTCCACTTCCTCCCTAACATAGCCACATTTGAACCTCACTTGAAGAAAAAAACGAATCCCACAGATATTCCCAACATAATAAGACATAGAAACTCTCCCATGATTCTTTCTTTTCTGGGTGTAAAACCCCAGTGGTTCTACTGTGGTCAAAAAACCCACCTAATAGAAGATTGTCTAGCCAAGACCTGTAACATGTGTGACACAAAAAAAACCTGACTATATAGATGCAAGAAAAGCCCCAACAACTCAACAGATATAATCAATCTTCAAAATAAAAAAAAACCTATGTAAGTCATACAAATCTAAAGATAATTCTAAAGCTGATTCATTGCTACAAAACCAACACGACAGATTGAATCAGGATCACACTAGAGCCAACCATCCCAAAGGTACTGAAAACATCTCCAGCCATGTGGAAACATCTAAGATACATCATCCTGCTAGCCACAAAAACAATAAAGCTCAACATATTCCCATTAAAATTACATCTTCTTCTATCCACTCATCATAAACTGAAACTGAGATAGACCTTACTAGCTATACAACTTCCATTAAAAAAAAATTCACTCGCTTGAATAAATCCAGCTCAGAAGATGAGAATTCATTAACTCAGTCATCCATTTATTAGTCCAAAAGAACCTCTATGCCCCAAACTTCCAAAAAATGAAAAATTGCTAATACTATTCTCCTTACTCTCAAACCAACCCAAAAGATGAGTTTACTAAAGATGAAATCCTTCTTTCCCAGTCTTTGATATTTAATTATCAAAACACTCCCAACTTTAAAATCCTCTGGTGAAAGACTCTGGCCAATCCCCAGCTTATGACTAAGGTCTCTTGCCAGATAGCTGGAGTTAATGTCAGAGGCATTAATTTGCTTATATGAGTACATGCCAACAGACATTGGTTTAATTCATGTGCCCCTCACATTATGTTTATGGGCAAAACAAAATATCACCAAAAGTCCAGTAGCTTTATTTTAACTGAGTTTAACAAGCTTGGCTATACATATCTAACAGTCAACCTAACAACTACTGAAGGCATAAGTATCTTAATAAATAACAAACACCCCGTATCAAGTTTAAGATCATCTACCAAAATAAAAACCTAATCTGTGCCAATCTAACCTATGACAATAGCAAAATCAATGAGTTTTATGTCTACATCCCCAATAGCCATTCATTATTCCTTCAGATCGTAAACACTATAAATATGATAATTACCAACAACAACACTCCAGCACTCCTTTTTGGGGACTTCAATGTCTCCTATGATCACTTTACAAACAAGTACATTCAACTGCTCAACAGACAATTTATTAATGGCAAGGGCTTCTTCCCCCACAATGCCTATTTTTACTACACCAAGAGGTATCATACATTAATAGATCTGGTGTTCTACACCTCTGAAATACATCATGGTCTGGAAGCTACTCTTCAACCTGTAGCCTTCTTAGACCATCATACTATTATCACCACACTACAACTAATCAACTACTACTCATCCTTTCTCAAACGGTCAATCAGAATGTTAACTAGCTTCCATGGCTGATGCCATTCTATCTGAAGCTTACATCTTCTTTCACAAAATCAACTTACTAAAAAGACCCCCAGAAGAATCCTGGTTTGTCTTCATCAGGATAATACAATCCTTGATTACTCACTATACTAAAAACAACAAAGGGCCATCTACACTTATCAATGAGCTTGATCAAATAAATAGAAAAATAAAGACATGCTCAACTGAACCAGATCATATCAAACACCTTTTATCACTAAAACTTCAGTATAAAGAAAAACAGATGGCTAATGCAGAGTATATTTCTATTAAAAGATCACAAAACTTTCTTACTACCCAGAACAGCTGGACTCGAGGATATTTGCAATGGGCATTGGGTGCCAAGAAAAAACTTAACATACCAACCTCACTCATTGTCAATGGAAACTGTACCACAGGTTACCACATGATTTAACACATTGGTCTTCACTTCAAAACCACCTTCAAAATAACTTTCCAAGACCATCAGTGATTGGCTGGATCAACCTTATTCTATAAGCTATGGAATAACAGCAGCTGGTCTTAAAAACAATCTATCAGCACTTTCTGACAGTGTTCACCCTGGGATGCATGCTATCCCAAGGTTCCTAATTTTCCACTTTGCTAATTTTGCTATCTCAATCATGATGAACATGGTCAATCATTTGTCCACTAAAAGAAGAGAAATAAATAACCTCTACCTGATTGCCTTAGTGCCATTCATCAAGAAGAACAAAGATCCAACCATTATCCATTTCATAAGGCCTATTTCCATGACAACAATTTTAATCAAAGTTATTAAAGGCATAATTAATGAGAAAGTACAGCAGAACATTTTAGACATTATTGTTCAGTCCCAATATGCAAGAAAAGGATCTTCAGCCCTGACAGTAATGGGTGAAGTCAAGATTCTCCTTAATCACATTAGATCTAATCGCTTATCAAAACCCATTGCAGTCCAGCTAGACATAACAGAGGCTTTTGACTCAATCAATATTCATACACTTATTACTCTCCTAAAAGACCTCAACATTCACTCTCAAATTATCCAGATTCTGGAGAATCTTCTCTACAATAGGCTAATTTACATCTTCTTAGATGGATTCTACTCAGATGGGTTTTCCCTGACCTGTCTATTCCTCAAGGATCTCCTCTAAGTGCTATACTTTTTATATGCTATCTCAAACCCCTGTTGAGAGATATAGAAAACTCATTCACCGGTGTATTCATTCCTTATATAAAAAAATATTCAAGTTATTTGCATATATGGATGACATCCTCATAATACTACCATCTCAAAAAACATCTCCCAGCTATCTACAAAATTTTGGATAAATTTTCCCTCAATTCATAACTCAAATTTAACTCCAATAACTCAAATTTAACTCCAACAAATCACCATCTTGGAAAATTCTATTGGAAAAGAAAGTCTCATCTAGATTTCTAGCTGAGCCCCATGACTTTCTTGGCTTCCCTGTTTCCATGTCTCAAACAGTCATGTCAAAAAACTACAGAACTCCTTAATCAATTCCACACCTCAGATTATACAGACTTTTTCCAAGGTGTATCTTTCCATTCAGGAAAAAGTAGCACTACTGAACATGAAGGTCATGTCTAAGATAGCATACTACCTCCCAATCATGACAGCAACAAAAGCCTTTACCAAAAATATCAATAGTCGATGTGCTAAACTTTTTTGTAAAAACAACATGTCTATAAGCATGACAAGGATGCAATACCATTGCAAATCTAATGGGATGTCCTTTCACTCCATCCCCTCATTTAGCTTCCAAAAATCTCACACATTTATTCATAATCTTATACAAAAACATGATTCCTTTAATATATCAGAAACCGTCCAACCGACAGACAGACCTCCTCCTCAAAAATGCTGGTTAGACCAGGTTCTCCAGATTCTCAATCAATATACATCCATTTTACAAAATCAATATAAAACAAAAATCACCATCTGGGAAGCTCACCATACAATCAACCCTGAAATGATCTCAATTATGCCAATGCTTGTCATCAGTAATCATAAAATGACTTCCATTTTCAAGTTCTTAGCTATAGAGCCTAAATTTTTAAACTACCTAGTAAAAGTAAATCTGGAAGCCATGCATACTAACTGGTTCCTCCACCACAAGTGATTTCTTAACAACATTGACTCTACCTGCCTAATCTGCAAGATGCATTGTGATGTTTGACCACATAGTTCGCTTATGTACCAGACTTGGAAATATCAAACTTAATTTTCCAAAATACAAAAATTGATATTTACAGAATGCTCTCTCTAAAAGATCCTCTACAAAGTAAGCAGTTTCCAATTATAAGAATGTCAGTATTTCTCACCCACTCTATCTGGAATGTAAGATGGAAATTAGTCTTCACAACTCCTCTGCCAGACCCAGACAGTCTATTCATATCTCTTTTAAAGAAAATTAAGCATAAAGACATGCCCCTTTCCTCCAAGTTTCTATTTGAAGAAACCTGGAATCTATTCCAAATTCCAAAGTGCAATACATTTCCAGATAGCTGATGACAACGAGCTATAAACTACAGGATTAATTCCATACCCATGATTAATATCTCTACAAATCATCCACTATCAACCCAGTAGATTCTCTCTAAATAAAATTATTTTAAAACTAAAAACACAAGTGTATTAAGATTCATAGTAAATATATAAAAAATGAAAATATAATATGAATATTTATGATGCATTAGAGAAATTAATTATATTAATTATTTAATATAATGGAAAATATCAACATCAAATAATTCAGGTTTATCTCTTAGCAAAATCTCATCCTGATGAAGTAGAAGATTTTTATTTAAATAGACAAATTCCTTTGATCACCCAAATAAATCACCCAAATAAAATTTATTTTTTTATGAGAGTTTTAATTTAATAATTTGCAAACAGTTGAAAGATGAAACAACTGTGGTAAAATTTGTATAGAGAATTAAACAGAAAAAGAACATAGACTTATGGAAATTGGAAAGAAAAAAAAATTGAATAGGATAAATTCCTTTTTGAAAAAAATTCAAAAGCAAAAATTGACATAAAAGTTGTAGATGCCCTAAAGGTGAAATATATTTTGAGTAACATAAAAGAAATATTTCAAGTCATTATTATACTTAATGACACCAATACAGGAACTAATATGGATTAGTAAATACAGGAACTAATATGGATTAGTAAAATGTATGACATATGTTAATGCAAATTTATAACATTAAATGCTATTAAATAAAACACTATTAACATTAAATGCAATTGTAATTAAAATTATTTTACAATGGTAATATATTTCTTAAATTGATTCATATTGATAAAATCCAATATGGAAGACACATGATATTCTTTTAAGGGTGTCTATAGAAACTAGAATCGTAAATTGGTTTGAAATGATATAGAAGTCAACAAAAATTTGAATATGTTAGTATGAAAAGAAATCAGTTTCAGCAATAAAAAGGAATTGTAAAGTATTAGTAAAAGATAAGAAAAGATGATACTTCATGATGTATGTAGAATAGCTGATAAATATTTAACTAGTAATAAAAAAACAGAATTTAATGACTACAATTACAAAATATATTCTGCAATGCCAAATAATTTAAAGGAATATATGTGTGCAAATGTATGAGTGAAGATTGGAAGAGCTGCAGAATATCTGGAGTTGTCAAAAATGCATACAAAGAAATAAAAAAAAATATTACAAATACAAAATAAAATACCTGCAGTATAATTGTGTATTACATAATTGAAATAATATAATTATAATAATCAAACTCAAACATATATAAAAAAGATAAAAATTCTGTTAGTTCTATACCGAGATCATTGCAATTTATATACAGAGATTTTGATTTCAAATCAATCAGAAAAATAATTTGAGTTTAGGGATAGTTATAGTAAAATAAATCACATTTAATAATTTGCTTTTTCTAACAGTGGTCTAGTGTCATGTTTAAAACAGTGGAGAATTCCAGATTTTGGTTCAAAGTCATTGAATTTCAATAGTAAATTTTTTGATCATTTGTATTATTTATTGAAATTGTAAATATCCTGAAAATTTATTTCACTCAGTAAGAATTTAATTAAGTCGTACTTTAACTGTATTGCTACTTTTGTGCTGGATAACATCAAAGTTTGAATTGACTGTTATGAATATTCATCCACATCATTCCATATCTCAACAACTTTTTGCAGCTCTTTTATAAATATTTGTCAATAAAATTGAGAAGCTGATGAATTAAAAATAATTAAATATACTATTTAAATAATCTGTAATTTATGGATTTTATTATTAATTTTTCAAATACTTCACAGAATGAACTGGTATAAAATATATCATATAAATGGAAGTAGTTGAATAATTGATAAAAACAATCAATAGTTTTTCAAAAAAGTAAAAATAAATATTGATAATAATGAGTCATAAAAAGGTAACAATTAAATATATCTAGATCAGATTATTAATAGAAATAAAATTATGATTGATAAAATTATTCATAGAATGAACTTGGAGGAAAGGCTTTGATATATTGAAATAAATATATTTATTTTTTAAATGCTTTATTGATTTTGGAAAATGTGTTTGTTTGTTTGGTAACTTTTGATTTTTTTCAAGTTTGAATGAAATTTTAAAATTGAAGTTTAATATATTTAAATTAAATAGAGTTGCTTAAAATTGATATATAACTAAGTTATAACATTAATCCATTTGAAATACTTATATTGTTAGAATGCCAACTAGTTTGATAGATATGGAACAGAGTGTGGGAAAAATTATGAAAAATATTCAATAATTTCATCTGTTGCAGTTAACAATTATCCTTAGAATTTGCATTTGGTTTAAATAATAGTTGCAATAGGGCATTTTAATTTTTTTTTGATTTTGATTTAATAGCATTTTGAAAATTATTTTAGACTCTTAATGTATGTGTATTATTATTATGTAATAATAGTAATGCATTTTACCTTTAGCAGAAAGATCCACTGATTTCTCTCTCTCTCTCTCTCTCTCTCTCTATATCTTTTTTTTTTTTTATATATATATATATATATATATATATATATATATATATATATATATATATATATATATATATATATATATATAGTGACCTTCTGGTTTGGCACCAGAAATAGTCATTGTAGTAGTGTGGTAGTATATCAGTAATATCTGATATAATTCTCTTTAAAATAAAAAAAATAACGTGAAATTTTTAAACATTTTTTATTTTGACTTAAAATTGTAATCAATAGTAAGTGTAGGTATAATTAAAAGATTTCTCAAATGTTTAGTATCTTGTTTTGGGGTATAATCAGTGATAGAATAGGGGGTGGCTTGTTATATGCATAATCAGTACATTTTAAGTTGTTGCTTACTTGTTTTATTTGCTCATAAAGCAGTACTCAGTTTTGTTAGAATGATTTTCTAGTCCATTTGTTCTATACATTTAAAATTTATAGAGTAAACAGTACGATATGTTTCACTCATCATCATTCACATTGTCATTTTAGTCATATCAGTGTAATACTATAGCATATTACTACTGAATATTCATGCATTATCCAACTTCATTTTTCATTCACATGTTTCATTAAACCATTAAATATCCCACATCACATTCAAATATTTAATTATATTAATAATAATATTAAAAATCTAGCTTAATTACATTTTAAATAAATTATGGATTGGTGAATTATTTAATGACAAATACTGTAAAATATTTTATTTATTAAAACAATTGTCATTAATTTTATTCTACTGCTTTAAAACATATTTAATTATTAGTTCAATATTTTTTTTATTTATTTAAAAGATGAAATATTTTTTTTCATCTCTATTTTTTTTACTGTCTAAAGTTTTTGCATAATTAAGTAAGTTGCAGTGGGAGGAGCGATTGGTGATTTTTTTCTGGTGATGTAATGTCACATTATTGTAAACAATTGGAAAATAACAAGGTGATGTAATGATTATTAAAAAAGTTATAAAAGGAATGCTTATTACTTTTAATAGGTCAGTCTATTATTACTTTTGAAGAGGTCAGTCAATTATTAAAACTTTTACGAGGCAGTTATAACTAGCAAAGTACAGCTATAACTAATTTATTTAGCAAAGTTTAATAGTGAAATTATTCTTCCTCTTCCAGAGTTCAAGCTAAAAATTTAATTATATTATTTTGTTTGCGAAATGTGTACTTAAAAACCACTAAAAGATACATCAATTTTGCACCAGCTGATTATTCAAATTGTCCCAACGTTAGGCTAAAGTACATGTAAGTGTTATATTCTATTATTCAAAATAAATTATTATTATTTAAGAAATGGAAATACTTAATAGGACTGTAAAAATGTTTTATTTAAATTTAAAATTAACAGGGAAGGATAAAAGAATATTTGTTTATTTTATAACAATTAAGTTTTTAAGCTTTAATCATACTATGAAGGGAACAACTGCCTTGTGTTTCATTTATGTGTGGAAAAGATGTGAACTGTCATTGAATGTTCTCAGAACTTTAAAAAATAGATTTCATGTTAAATATAAAAGAAAACTCAAAATCTAAAATATACACAAGGAATATGTAATTTTATTGTCATATGTATTAGAATAGTGGCATAATTATTTCTATTTTTACCTTTGGAAAAGAAAATATATAAGATTAAATATGTCATTAAATGTACTTTAATAATTACTTGTTCTTCTAGACTAGTAGGAGGAATGAAATTATAAATGGATAAAGTTATGTGACATTGCTGTATTAATATTACCAATGAGTTTATCTAAATAAATATTATTAATTGAATAACTATGTATATTTCTGAATGGCTTTATGATTGTGAAATCAAATGTTAAATATATCCTAGGAATAAAGTACAAACTTTTATTTTACTTGCGTTATGAAATATATTGTTTAATTAATGAAATTCATTATTTACAACATTAATAGCAATTCATTAGTTGATAAATAAAAACATTGAATATGCTCTTATGGATTCAATAAAATATTATTTTGTTTCTCCTGCAGGAAATGTGTTGTTTGTTGTATCAATATTTATCCTTGTGTGTTTATTGTTTAATATCCTTATTATTCATTTGGAGACATGACAAGGAAAGTCATGTAAAACTATTTATAAACTTTTTGTTTCATTGGAAGGAAAGAAAAAAAGAAGAGTACATTATTTTATGTAATGGAATTTAGATAGGTATTGTTAGTTAAATATGTTTATTATATGTATTATTATTATTATTATTATCATTATTATATTTTTCTTCAAGAACGTCTCAAATAGCATAATGAAAAAAATACATTATGCTGGTAATTTTTATATTATTATTATTATTATTATTATTATTATTATTATTATTATTATTATTATTATTATTATTATTATTATTATTATTATTATTATTTTAATATGAAGTTTGGTCATGTGTTAGTAACACAGGCTGTGGTAAAACCAATGGACGAGTCCATTTATAGATTAATAAGGTGAATAATTATTCTAAAAAAAATCATTATATTAAATCTTACCGTATTTATATATATATATATATTTATAAATTAGAATACCATTATTTTCAAGAATTATTTAATCTATAACATACAATTTTATTATTTATTTAGGATCAATTTAACTACAGATTCGTGACAATATTAATGCATTATATGAAAAAAATTATTCATCTTGCTTTGTCCATAGTAAATAGTATTTTATTCTCCAACTGTTCTTTGAACATTACCAAGTCCTAAATATTGTCAGATATGAAATATTTATTCTTTATTAATTCTAGCAGTAATGATTAATATTTTAACAGTAATTCTTTGCTTACTGTGATTTTAAATGGTCTGTGTATCATATGCTTATACGTGTGTGTGTCTATTATTAAACTTATTTATAATTATATGTAATTGCATGTAAAATGATTTTAAATCAATTGAATTCAGAAGGAAAAGATGATCAATCATTTTGAAGAATTAGAATGTTATTTAAGAGAGAATTATTATTTTTTTGTTATGACTGAATGAAAAGTATTTTTGTGGATATATGCTATAAAGTTCACAATGTTTATATTTTATGAGATTGAGTCAGTGTAATTGTTAGTTGAATATTTAATATGGGTAGTTTGCCCAGTGCAATATAGTGTAGTGTATGGAATTGAATATTCCTTTTCTTATCCATGTATTGGAGTATTTTTGATAGGAGTGGATTGAATCCTCCTTTTATATTTGATATATTGAATTAAATGTGTATGAAGCTAGAGATGTTCTCTCCCTAATTTTCCTTTGGTGATGAGTTATTCCACCAGTTATTTAGTCTTAAAGATAGACTTGGAAGTTATTGTTGTATTTACCTGTTTTGAAGTATAGAAATCTTTTATCCCATGTGTATTCTATGTTTTCCAGCTTATGCTATATCCTAGTGTTTGATAGTTTATGGACTAAAATAAAAATAAAATAAAAGTATAGTGTCTTATAAAACAGCTGTATTGTAATTAATAATAAAAGATTGATTGATCGTCACTTCCAACCATATTATGATTATATTGAAATATCATAAGCAAACCGATTAGATTGATTAACACTATTTATTTATTTTCTTTGACACACAGCATAATACAGATTCATGCACAATTGTTAATTTTGAGATATAAAAAAATTCATTATTAACGTATAACTTTCCTTATCATGTAAAAACATCTGTAGTAATCATTTAAGCTTCATCTCATTGATTTTTATCATTTAATCATAATTTGCATAAATAATCAAGCAAATATAGGACATAGTTGATGAATACAAGGATTTACTTTATTTTGGCAAAGCAGAACCTAGTTATTCAATAGAATACTGTACTTCAAAATTACAAAGAAAAATACATTTAATTAATAGAAGTATTTATTTTCTTTGGTAAGATAGTCCAATATTATTCCTAGTTTAAATCCCTTATTTTAATTTTATTTAAGATATTTTAAAAGTAACAATGCAAAATCTTAATTTGTTCAGTAATTAGAATATTAATCTATGTTGTTGTTATAAATTTTTAGTTAGTAAATGAGTGATATTCAGCAAAATGCTGAATAAAAGATACTTTAATAATCAGTTACTAGAAGTGTAAGGCCATTTTTTTATTGTTTTTGTATAAGTCTATCTGAAATCACTGATAACTAAAAAAACATTTCTTTATAGCAAATGATATGGACTTATTTAGTTCATTTAATGTTTCAAATAAAAATATTTTACCAATCCATCAGAATGCACCTGATAAATGAAATATAGTAGATGTAAAGGTTAACAAATTGTGTTGTTTTATTTATTCATGTATAAACTGTGAATAATAATATTAAATCCTTATGGAATTTGTGTTCATACCAATAAAAGAAAGGTAAAAGTTGATTTAGCTATTTTCTATTTGATTAATAAATATTTTGTTATCTAAATTTGTATTTGGAGTTTCTTCTATAACATTCATTCATGTTTCACACTTCCACTTATGCTTATACATTTATTTTATTTAATTATAATAAATCTCTAGATATGATGATATTGATTTCCTTGATTCAAACACTATATGAGATGCCAATTACCTACTGATCATTTTTAAAAGGGTTTTGTTATTTAGTTTTTGTTTAGATGATGAATTGAAATCAAAATGTGCCCGATTTCTTTCATTATCTAACTGCAAGTATCTAATTAGGGTATTGTTTGGTTTATAATATTATTTTCATAGTGTTAAATAATAATTTGAGGTATAGAAATGTTAGATCAAGCCATGCCATAAGTTAATTCCCTGACATATTCAATTTTAATTTAGATTAGATAATAAATTAATTTAGCCAGATTAGATTAGTGAGTAATTCAAATTCAGTAATGATAAGTTTAGATCTAGTGAATTATACATTACAATTTCTAAAATATTATTTCTTTTATTTTAGTTATTAGTTTAATTGTATAATATAGTAGAGGTTGTTCAGTGCATATGGATGATGGGAGGAGGTGAAATATAAAGTATAATTAGTTACTTTTAGCTGGAAGAATTTTACCAATTTAATTTTTGTTTAGCATAGAACTTGATAAATGTTTATTCCTATTAGTAATAATATTTTCTCCCACATCTAATGTACATTGTACACCTCATACGCCTCTGTATCCCTCAACTGAGTTAGTTTTAAGTGAAAGCTTTAACTAAGAGCCTCATGAGTAGATTTAGGTAAAGTTAAATAAATATTTTATTCTATGATCCATAGAATTGGTACCCCTGGGTAATTGTTAGTGTTGGTGATAGGTGTGAGGAGTTACAATATATATATATATATATATATATATATATATATATATATATATATATATATATATATATATATATATATATATATATATATATTGAAGCTGGAAATATAGTACATATTTCTGCTTCACCTAGTGCCATTGTCATCAGCACTAGTGTGGGTTTGAACCCAACCTTTTATATTAACTAATGCCCACCTCATAATAGGTGGTAGTATAATTAAAATCAATATTATAATCTTTTATCTAATTAATTTTTATTTTATGATTAACTAACCTTTTATAATAGTTTATTTATTTTATAATATTTGTAAAACTGTATATTATGTTTATTTTATTAAATTGGCATTGAAAAAAGTTGATATGTAACTGAATCCTAGATATCTATAAAATGTTACAAATATTTTATATTCTTTTATTAAAGTTCATTTTTATTAAATTAATCAGTTGGTAACATTTTATATTCATCTTTTGATAAATGTACATTAAAGGATCAATTATGTAAACAGTGTAATATTTGTAAGAAATATTTTGTAAATTTCTATTTAAGTTTATGTCAAATATTAAATTTGAAAGTCATTGTACCAAATTCGTAATTTTTTTCTGGATAAAATTTACATTTTTGTTAATCTAAATCTTAATTAAATATGCTTTCTTAGTACAATGACTGATAAACTGAATATGCTTGTTGCTGTTTTCTCTTAATTAGCAAATGAACCCTTGGGACATGTTTAATGCAGGATGATAGGTTTCTCTCCAAAAAGGCACCAACCTCAGAGAACTGCTTAGAGCAGTTGCAATTGGCAGTTGTCACTGTAGATAGAATCCTATAAATAAAGCCACATCAAATAAACAGTGGGAATTTTTGATAAGAAAGGACTATTGTTTGAAGAGTTCACTGAAGAGAGTAGATTAGATTTACAGTACAGTGTGATTAAAGAAATGATGGGGTGAAAAAATTGGCAGTTGCTTCTTGGAGCTCTGTTTCCACCAGCTCATCAATGCAATTCCAGTGCTTTCAACATCTAGATGGAGACTGTATTGTAAAGGAAGCCTCATAAATGATCTGACTGTATAACTGCCTGTTTCAAGCCATGGAATGTCTACCGATTGATTCTGATGTAACGTCCAATTTGCTGCAAGCCACTGATTCTATTTTACTTGTTTTCTAAATCAATGTTAATTTATATTTTATATATCTGTAATGTTTATAAAACTTAATTTTAAATGTGTTTTTTAATTTTTCTCTTACATTTAAAATATCAATTCTTTTAAAAATCTCACATTATTTTGATGCGGCAAATTTAAATTATTTTTTGTTGGTTTATTTATAATATTGACTTACTGAAACTGCCAAGTATAAAAACTCAATGAGAAACTAGCTTTAAACCCCCCTCATATTTTCTCCATTTAAAAATCATTACAGGAGACTTATTTCCCTTAAATTAATTAATTAAAGAAAGCTCATTTAGTTTTGTACCTTATATTATAAATTTGTTTTAAATGATAGAAATTATTTTAAAAATTAGATGTGTTATTATTACCTCCAATTTAAAATTGCCCTTGTAAATTTTTCTGAAAGAATAAAGAATTTTAGTAAATCAGTTAAGTAAATCTATTTCAATTTCTGTAAAACAAATGTCTTAAAAAAAAATCGTTGAAAGCATTTTATCAATATATGTTTCATACATATATATTTTTATTTGTCAGAAAATAGTAAAAATTCGATGTATAACTTATTAGGCTGCATATTGTCAAAGTTCACCAGAAGTGAGTTTGATATTTAATACCCAGTTTGTTCATGTTAATTAAAAGACTGATTTAATTTTGTAATCTTTAACGATGAACTATTTAATAACTTACTAATACATAAAATATTTGGAAAGTGTAGAAAGCAATTTATATTTTAGTTTAATTCTTGCCTTTCTTTTTATAATATAATTTATGATTCCTTCATTGATGGCCTAACGTTTCTGGGACCTTCCATTATGTCAGGGAGCTGATTATTTTAATCAGGGATTAAGTTATTATTTTCATCAGTGATACACTCTCTATCTATATATGTCTAAGGCATTATGTATTTATTGTTACAACCATTTCTTTATTATTGTTATTCTTGCTTTGCTACATACCTCTCAGGACCTTCAGAAGTTTAAATATGACTAGTCCAATCTTTCACTTTTTCTCAAAGTAGATGTAGCTCATACCAAGGGATCCTTTTTGAGGGGCATTGCCATTAAGATGTCTATGGGAACTCCAGCACATCAAAAATATTAGTATTATTCAGAGACAGCACATCAAAAATATTAGTATTATTCAGAGACATGTTTTGGCTGGAGGGCCACCATTTCTCATCATCGACCTGTATATGCCAGGGATTTCTTTTAGCAAAGCCACCTAGAGGTTTGTAACAGACCTCATTTATTCTTTTGTTGTCATCTATAATAGCATACTGCCTTGATTATCATTTTAGATCTTTATTTAGCAAACCTGAAATGCTCTCTGCCATGATGGCAAGTCTTCCACAAACCAATCCCGATAATTAGTTAAATATGATTATCTAATTTATTTAAAATGAACTATCTTGCTTTCCACATTCATTATAGAAAACTGATTTAAATGTAATAGTGTTTTAAATGCACATCTTTCATGTTTTGTAATGTGTGTATATATATATATATATATATATATATATATATATATATATATATATATAATCTCTTAAAGAGGGCTAATAATATTTTATTGCTGATTGGTTCTAGGCAGACCAATTAACAAACTTTTACTTTGTTGTCAAATGCCTTGCATTTAGCCACATCAAAACGAATTAAATAAAAATAACCGAGTTATATAAATAAAACCCAACTTATTTTGTAACTAAATTTCTTAATAAATTCCTGTAATATTATTATATTAAATAAGCTTAGTTTGTCATCACTCCGAATCTCTACGGTTAATTACTCTATTTATTTATAATATTTCTTTGAGTTAATTTACTTTTTTGTAATGTTGCCAGAAAGAATTACAATTATTAAGGTTCAAACCATTAGTAATCAATATCCAATCACATCTTTACTGTTCTGTAATTCACTAAATCATTAATTTCTTATATAAACCTGTTACTATTTTGAATCTTTTTCTGAACCATGACCTCCAGGTGGGACGGAATAAAATCAAGCACTGCTCGTGTCATCACAAACATTATACATTAGTCAGAGAAACAATAGTTCAGGCAAATAGGTTAGGATTCACTCTTGCCCTGACATTTGTATCTTGTGCATGGTTGGATTCAAGGCACTTTTGCTTGGATTATTGGTCTTGTTGAATGAATACATGATTTTGACCGGCACAATATATATATATATATATCAACTTTAAGGGTCCAGTCAATTTACAATATATAGTTTTACATTTTCAATAAATATGCCAATACTAAAACCTAAAAAATAATAGATAATTTTTTTATATTAAATGATTTTATTGACTGGGCACGAAAAAGATATAAAATAATTGTTTCTTTAACCACAATTGGAGTTTTTAGATTTAACTTGAAATAACAGCATGGAAGTGGGGTCCAGAAATTAATTAAGTCTATCCCTATTTTTTTATAACAAGGGATTGACTTAATTATTTTTTTATTAAATATATTACTTTTAAAAAAATATGATTATATGCAGATAAGTGTTTTATATATCGAGTTATACAAGTTTTATAAGAAACATTATTAACTTTAATTAAGTAGTCTTGAAAATTTATAACAAAAATAATGATTATGTTCTCTTTTCTTAAAAAAAATATTTATATTATATATATTCTTAATTAATAATGATCTTTTTTTAAAAAAATAAAGCAAAATTAAATAGTTCAATTATACTTTCCGCAAGCAATCGATTTTTTTACCTTTAAACTAATAGATTATTTTAAGTAAAATGCATTTATTGATAATTAATTTAAATGAATTAATAATTTGTTTCAATTCAACATTGTTTAATATTGAATTTTATTTTTTAACTATCCAATATTTTTCTTCAATTTAATCTTAAGTTATACTATACATATGGGAATGCGTGTGGATACAATCCTGTTCAAATAATGTCTGTCTCTGATGCGGGGGGGGGGGGTTAACGTTTTTTCTTTTAACATTTTGTTATTTTCTCCACATATCATATACCAATTAAAAGTTGAGTTTATATTTAGTCAGTATGCACGGGATTACAAATGTAATATACAATTCAAAATGTACCACACACATATTGAGTGATCAAAAAAATATCTCACTGTTACAACATTTTCTTCTTCTTTTTTTAGAATAATTTGTAATTAAGTTACTGGAAAGCCTTCTAAAAATATATCCAATGAAAAATCATTAGATTTTAAAAAAAACAAAACAAAAAAAACAAAACAACAACAACACTCCAGAAATATAATTCATGTTGTTCACTTCAATGAACAGAAGTTAGAGAAAAAAGTTAATAAGAAAAATGTTAAATAAACAAAAAGACGTAGAATAATATAAATGATGGAGATCACAAGTTAAATAAAAAACTCAATGATAGATAAGTAATAAGATTAAGTTCCTAAAGTATTATAGCTCTTAAATCTTTAAATACATTTGTTTGATAGTTAAAAACAAAATGTATATTTAAAAAGTAATTGACAAATATTTATCAAATAAATAATCTCTTTGCAACCATCAAACGTCTATCTATACTGAGATATGTGAGATGCCGAGTAGAAATGTAATGTATGCGTTCCCAGAAAAAGATAATTTTCGATAATGCAATAATATATTTGATACTTTAAATAATTATTTATTTAAAAAAAAAATGTTGAGAAAAGAATACGATCTGTTTATCGTTAAATGTTTATTTATCTAAGAGTTAAATAATTTAACTGCTAGACACAAACTTTAAACATAGCAAATTTACTGTTAACGCAACTTGGTAAATATCTGTCTGCTGTTATCTATCTGTGTGTATAGTAAAAATTACAAGATAAAGGTGCAAAAAATAATTAACTCTACTTTAGCCATACAATTTTATCGTTTTGAGAATTTAAGTATTCTTTTTTATCTGTTATTTTATATCAAGTAGAAAATGATATACATATAAATCAATGGATGCGGAAATAAAAAAAAAGAATTTTTTTTTTTTTTATAAATCTGGTACAAACAATCTTTGGAAATACATATCGCAGACTTAACAGATGCATAATAAATTTGCCTAAAAAATCACATTAAAAAGTTTTTATTATTATTATAAGAAGATAATATCTGGTAAAATAAAAATACACACAGAGAAGGTAGTTTTTTTTTAATAATGTTTCGCTTTATTACTGCCTAACATGACTTCAACATGCTTTTACTATATCATATTCATTGCATGTAGTAGTGTGATTAAATGATTCTTTATATCAATGTTTAATTAACTGTTCAAGTACTCAATTTTATTTTAAAATTTAAATTGGAATATTTAACACATGATTATATATGTATTTGGAAGAATTATTCATCTTTTTATTCTTCTAAAGTCTATAAAATTTAACAAATCTATATAACAAAATTTACTTACAGAGCAACGTTAATAATTACTGAAATAAAGGCATGATAAAATAAGGGTATCACAATATTTTGAATTCATGAGGAAATACATTTAATTTCTTATTTTTATGAATATCCTTATTTTAAAAATAACAATGCAGTTCTAAATCTACTACAGAGATATAAGTCAAATCAATGATTTCATCTCCAACTGAAAGCAATTAAAATGGGTTTGGTTATGAAGTGTAAAAAAAGTATAAAACTGTAAATGATTTGTTAAGTGATTTTAGTATGTGTCATTTTTATTTGTGGGCATATTCAATTCACATGTGTCTGCCATTTTTGGTTAATTGTTTATAATTAACTGATTTTAATATCTAATAATTTTACAAAGATTCTTCTTTAATGTCCTGAATGTTTTAAGGTGGTGGTAGAGTAGTGAACTCTTCAGATTGAGACCATTTCTGGCACTTCTGGTCTCCAAAATTCTGATCAATTTCTGAACAATAAAGACATTGGAATATTTATTTAAATACTTTTTTTTAATACAAATAAATTAAAGACCACTCATAAAATGTATCAGTAATATCAAAATTGATCCATATTTCCAGTAAAAAAAATATCAAATTTGTTATATGCTAAATTGTTAAAATATGTTTATTCTCATATTTAATCAAGATATGAATTGTAACAAATAGATAGTAGCTAAATTGTAACATGTGAATGTTATATTACATTGTCAATTTATAAAAAAAATGAAAGATGTTTTATTTAGCAATATTTCATATGTTATTTAATAAAAGTTAAATAGTTGTCAAAAATTAATTTTATTTTTAAAAAAATGAATAAATTATGTTAATGAAATAAAATGAAAAAGTTAAAGAAAGTAAAACTTTAATTAAAGCAGGGAAGAAAGTGACCAAATCCACAAGAGCTTAATGGAAAAGCTTGGATATTAAGATAGTATCATGAGAAATAAATGATTACTTTCCATGAGGGCACACCTTATTTGTAAAGGTAAATAAAACTTCCATTGTATATTTGTAGCATTTGAGTCCAGTAGACATTAGTTTCTTATCTACAGAATGTTAATTATGAAGAAAATAAGGTAGCCATGGTATATAAGCGGATTTATAAAAAAATATAATGGTTTATCTAAGTATCGAAAATTGTTTAAATGGAAAATAAAATGTAAATACAAAACAAAGGTTGCATTAAGTAATTAATCTTAAAGTGACACTATATGAAAACAAAAACAAATGGGATCAATAATAAAAACAAACAAAGAAAAAAAATGAATGAAATGAGTGATGATCAAATGGTATTGTATCTTTGGTTTTATTATGGTTATTAATTTCATAGATTTTAGGTGATAAACATAATCAAATTTTGACAATATGTGATGTGATTTCTTTGCATTCATGAGAATAATAATAATATGTACCTTAAATAAGAAATATACATAAAAGATGGAACCTATAGTTAAAAAAATAATAATAACAATATTGTTTGCTATGATTCTTGGAAATTGAAAAATAGATTCCTATAAGTTTAAAATTTTATTGTTTAGTAGATATGGGTCAGAAGTTCTCATTATTGTATATAATTATACAAATGTTAAAGAAAATATGTGTTATATTTTGTTGTTATTATACATAATATTTAAAATTCTGTTAATAATTATTATTATTCATGTAAATAAACTAATATTGTAAATATAGTGGTTGAGCTAAAAAACTATCAAAATTTGCCAATTGTAATATCAGCAAAAGGAATAGTTAAATATTATTTAAGAATAAACATGTTCAGAAACATGCACTTGATTTTTATTATCATTGAAGTGCCAAAAAAGACATGGGGGAATAGTGAAATCTAAGCTGAAATTATATAGAAGCTATACTTGGTAACAGGTGCTAAAAGAAAAATTTCTTTTAAATAAAGTACATAAAATAAAATTTCACTTATCAATAATGGTTAAACATATAATAGTAGCTTAATGATAAAATATTTATGAAAGTCTTGTTTATTAGTAATCTTAAAAACAAGCTATGTTTAAGTTATTGTTCAATATAAGCCTAAGTAATAGACTGAAAAAAATCGATTATTAATGTATTACATTTCCTTGAAAACAAATCAAAATTTAAATACAAATAATATTCTATATAATTTATAAATTGTAAAATAATTAATACTAAAAAGCACTACTTGACTCAAAAGACATAAAATATATCAAAAGATAATAATATTAACATTTTGATTCATTTATATTTTTTTAATTGTATGATAAAAGAATTGATTTAACCTTTTATGACTGTATGTGTTAATAATTTTGATCATAGATCATTTCTATTAATAGTAATCTGGTAGGGTAAATTATAAACTATACATTAAATATTATATTGCCATTGATAAAATCAAACATATTATTTGTCGTAGTCACTTCCATGAGTTATTTTTATTTCAAAATATTTATATAATCATTATTTACTTAAGTACTTTGATTTATCTATTGCATAAATGATTATAAAATTATTTTATTACATGATTTACTTACAATTAATATATGATGATAATTACTCTTTCTTTTATTTTGCTGTAATATCTTATCTAAATACAATTAATCCAAAACATTTTTTAATACTTTTTAGAAAAAAAGCCTTTTATTGTAAATATATGCATATACTTTACATTTAAACTGTACTACAGTCTTCTTCAGAACTATGATATAATGAACAAAATAAAATAAAATGCATAAATACATAAATAATACTATACAAAATTTAAATAATAAAAACCTAAAAATAACATAATATATATATATATATATAATAAACCTGAAATAAATATAGTCAAACCCAAGAAAAATAATGTAGTTAATATAAAATAAAATATACAATATAAATAGAAAATCAATATAAATTATACATTTGTATTTCTAACTTTATACATACATATTCAAGAACAACTATTAATTTAAATATATTATTAATTTTTATTATTTTTAATAATCATATAATTACTTTTATTTGTTATAAAACTTAATGTTTCTTTTTATTAGATCCACCTCAAGGATATATTTAATAATTTTATATTTATATAATTTTCACTTCAACAGTACTTCATTTGTTAATATTTTTTAAAAATTTTTAAATCACATAATATCTATTATATCCTTATTTCATTCTTCTGTTAAAATATTTTATAATTATTATTATTTTTTAATATCTGTAGCGTATAAATTATAATGTTTTAACTTATCCAGTTTACTTTAATTTTTTAAAAATAATGTTTTTTTGTTTTTCTTTATTTTATTATACTCTAGTTCCCTCTATTACATATTATTTGAAGTAAACATATTTATAACTACTACACTTTATATATATATATATATACTGTAACCATATGTTTTGGCTCAAAGATAGTAGGTTTTATCCAGTGGATAAATGTGTAAAATTTTAAATTTTAATGGGTAATAATTTGTTAAGATATGGAACATCAATGTATAGAGACTAGTTATAGAGTGAAATGCTTGTGGATTATAATTTTCCCACTAAGCAAAAGCTCATCAAAAAAATATCTTAAGAGGTAATGATGGTCTTGACTGATTGTGAGACACTGGAAAGTCTGATAGAGTGGTTATAAATCCCATAAACATTTTGTCACATTGTTCCAGTGGGCAGCTATTTCAAATGTTGTTTTAATAGTATTAAAATATTATTGAGAAGCATAAAATTATTTAACACTTTATTGTATTGGTATTGTTAAACAATAATTAAAAATAAACAACCAAAATCAATTTATAATTCTTCTAAATTTTTTTATAAACAATCTTTAAATATATTATATTTTAATGTAAACTGAAATGCATCAGTCTAGATGATTCTCACTAGAGGGATCAAACTTAATTTATTCACATTTTACAGTGATTGGCCCATAATAGAACTAATTCTGCCAGATAATAAAAGTATATAATATAAAAGTTTGTAGGGAGAGGGGGACTCTCTAAGAAATGTAAATGGAACAAGAGTACAACTCCACTTCTGAAGTAAAATAAAAGAAATAGCTAGAAAATAATATTTTTTTAAAAAATTAATTGGGACAAAATTTCATAGATAGATGGATTTGAATACTATGGAGTAAACTCAATAACCCTGTGAAAATCTCTACACTACTTTCCATCGATCTTAGATTCTTAACTTTGCCTACTGAAGGAAACACTGGAAGGACCGCTATTTGAATAAGTATTTGCCAAAATGTACTATTTGGAAAGGAAAATAATCCCAGAAAATGTAAGCATTTATTTTTGTCTTCTTTATTTTAACCAATTATCAGAACTAGTCATAACACAAAAGTTATTTAGACTGAAGATAAAAAAAAAAAAAAAATTAAAGTATTTTAATTTTCGCGCTGTTATTAATTCAGCATTAAGCAGAAAAATCCGTTTGCGTATAAATTAATATTTCAAGAAAATATTCTAAATCATTTTAAGAAATAATGAAGAAATTAAAATTTCACTTTAAATCATATAAAGTAATTAGTTGAAAAAAAAAGTACATAAAATATTTCTTATGTCATTGGGAAGAGACATCGTCTGCTTTGATATTTCCCCGGGAAGTAATCAGTCACGTATATATATTCTTAATAACTGCTTAATATTAAATCAATTCTATTTAACATTCTTAAATATGAAATAAATTGCCAATAATAATAGTGAATAAAGAAATATTGATTTTTTTTCTACTTGATTATACAACATATAAGGTAATAATATTTTAAGTGTTTAAAATTACCCAGATTATTTAAGATTGTGACAATTACTGTGGGCGGAAAAAAACCAAGTAAACAAAATTCATAAATGATTTAAAAGTTTATTTTCAAAGATGGTAATAAACTGATTATAATTGTGCTACCTTTGGAAAAATATATATATTACATATTAATTAAAATGAAAAAAAACAAAGTAAACAAAATCCATAAATGATTTAAAAGTTTATTTTCAAAGATAGTAATAAACTAATTATAATTGTGCTACATTAAAAATATATATATATTAATTAAAATCGCTTAGAAGATCGTATGTATAATTAAATAGATTCTTCTCAGTATAACTTAAAACATAATTTGTTGATAAAAGGGAAGTGAAAGAAGGATTTATTTATTTTATCGTTATTGAATAACTGACAACATAATAATATTTTAAACGGTTTTAAAATCACCCAGATTATTTAAGAATATAACAGATCTTTGCGCAAATGAAAAAAGGAAGAAAAACAAAATAGACAAATCAATATAATACTAATTAAACCTATTTAAATGATTTATTCTCGAAAATGTTTTAATATTGCTTCAGTATGCTTACATTAGTACACAAACCGATAAAGGATTTCTATTGCCATTGGAGAAGTGTTTGAATTTTGTCTAAAGATGTTAATATTGAACCGGATAACCAATATATATATATATTACTCAGGAATGTTTGCTTATCATATCCGTTTTCATATTGTTTTACTTATAAGAACGAATCAAACTTCGATAAAGTCCAATGGGAGAAAATGTAATGTTTGTTAGTTTGTTAATTGCTATATATAATATTGTAATACGTTTTTTTTTTCTTTCATGTGTTATTCAGGTATTAGGGTTGTTTTTTTTTTTTGATATCTATACCAGGGTATAGAATATATTAAGTAATGATGTAGCTATGTATAAAGTTATGTACATTTATTATCCATATTTATATTATTTTCCCAATGAAGGGAAAGCATAATGGTAAATATTATTTATCTGGTCCGAAAAAGAAATGTTTATCTCTTTCACTGCCAAAACAGATGTTAACATTATATCGAGGAGGGGAACAAATAGACCCAAACTGGTCAAAAATATACACATAATGATACCATTGTTCTATTATATAAAATAATTTAATAAGCATTTTCTTTTTTATTATTGCTTAATTTTGCTTATAAACGAAATGTCCACTTTAAATACAAAATGTAGTTTAATCCTCCTTGTTTACGTGTACATGGCTTGCTATAATAAAAGATATAATTATTGTTTTGAAATAAGTAATGGTTATTTTACTAATATGGGTGGGCTGTTTATAAAACATTAATAGTTTCTGCAATGTGCAATGGAATATTTATGTTTCCACTTAGATTAATAGTATTGTTTTACCTTGCTATTGTATTGATCAGAATTTGTGATAGATTTTAGGATGAGTTTGGGCTACATATAAGAGCCTTAGATATAATAATAATTAATATTGTACATGGGATGATAGAGAATTCCCCATTGTGATTAATATGAGAGGATGATATTGTTGGGGCTGATTAAAAGTTAGTGCTTAGAGCATAGTTACGCCTAAAAGAGGTAGATCCCATGGTCTGAATTCTGTTTTCCAGTGGAGAGGCACTGCCCACACTTTTATACCTATGAAAAGGTATCAGAATTGGCCATATTCTTATACAACTATTATGTTGTTTCTTGATATACAACTATCATGTTATTTTGTAGAGCCTCCTTTATTTAGATCCCTCAAGAAGTTATACAGTTAATATTCCACCGTGTATGATAAAGTGTAGTATTTTTTTTTAATCGAATAGCAAGAATAAGATAAAGTCTGATATAGCTATAGTGTTGTCTAATGGAAATAGTGTCTTTCTAATGTTGTGTAATCTTCATCAGTTTATAAACAGACCAACCAAAACTTACTAGTGTTTGTAGAACTTCTACATAAAAGAGCAAGGTGTGTACATGGACAAAGTGGATTGGTTTTCAACAAGTAGGTATTTACTGATGAATTATTAAGATCAGTTAAATAATAAATAGTTAAGTTGTGGACCTAGTGAATGTTTTTGTTATCATATGTGCATTTAACTAATGATGTTTGCCCACATCAATGCAATGAAAATTTTTTAATATAGTAAATTATAATAAATTATTACTTGTATTGGAGTGTGATAATTGCCCTTATCATATTCTAATAACTCAAACAGCCACAATTTGATATAATAAATTGTAATTTAGTAGTTTTTTTATTTATTTAAAAGTTGCATATATCCAAAGAATATTAATATATTTGTTTGCAATTTCAATGCTAAAATAGCTCAGATAAGTTTAACTATCTTAGTCTACCTGATAGAATAATAAACATATCCCAAAATGTTTGTCATATTAGTTGGTCATTACTTACCACATCATTAATTTCCATCCCTAATTTTGGAATGGATTTATCTTGTTTCGTGTAATGTGTCTGAAAGAGACTTGTACATAATGTAAATAAATATTGTTGTGTTAAAATTTTATTTAGTCTTCAGTATTCTTATTGCTAATCAACACACCCACACATTATTATTGTCATTGCTATCGACCTATCCTGTGATTATAGTGAAATTGTCATCAATCAATATTGTAAAAGTCACTATATGTAAGTATATCAGAATAATTGTGTTAAGCCCTATAATTTATGAGTATATCTAGGGCATTATAACTTAATAATTAAACATACTAACCTAAAGAATATTAGTTTAAGTGATATACTAAAAGATTAAAAACCTAATATTGGTTTGATCAGTTCATTTGAATCCACAGATCTATCATTCACTGGTCTTGGTCACCTTGTTTCTAATTAATGGAGAAAAAAAGGTTGGAAAGCTATTATGTTTAGCTATTGAAAAATTACTCTTACTTATTGGAACTTAAAGTTTAGCATAGTTAGGGAATGTATAGAATTTATTGAAAATTATTGAATATGTTTAGTAATTCAATTCAGTATTAAGAGCTATTTGGTGTGTGTTATGCTTGGGTAGTGGCAAAATCCCTCTCACTGACCCAAGTGTATCTTGTATATCACCCTTTAAGCTATGTGAACCCTGAGAAGGATAAATTATATCAATTTGTGATAGGATTGGAATTTATAGTAAATTTGTATCCAGTTAATTATTGCAAGTAGAATGGAATTGTATTATATTCACTGTGAGATATAAGGTCAACCAAACTTTAAAGTATCTATTACTTTTTTTGTCTGAAATGTATAGTTGGTTTTGAGTTTATGGTGAATATTCTGGTCTTAGTAAGCTTAGAATCTGTATTTTATTTTATTGTCTTATTATCATTTAATTCAATATCAAATTTAGAGTTCTGTACATCATCTTTCATCATCTTCATTCCTCTCATCTGTCATTCCAATCTTTTTTATTCTCTTTTTTATCCTAATTCACTCATCATTCATTAGCTCTTATTCCATTCTCATCTTAATCATCCATTAACTCTTACACATCTTTATTCTCAGACTCATTTTATTTTATTATTTGATTATTACTTATTTCAATCATTCATTTAATCATTTACATCCTCATTTACTTATTGCCTAATTTATACTTCTAATTTCATATTCATTTCATCGATCTAATTATTATTTATTTATTAGTTTGATAATATGAAGTTTATTTTATAAATTTTTTGTTTGTTTGCATGTTTATGGATTTTGAGGCTAGCTTGACCAGAAATTATTAATCCACCTTGCAATCTTCTCTAAGATTGTAGTTTCATGCGAGCTTAGCTAATAAAGAAATCATCTTTAGTTTATCATTTATTTTAAATATATATTCTAGATTAGTTGTAGCTAGTAAAGTTACAGAGAAAGATATGATTTCAAAATGTGCAAATTGGACTAGTTATATTAGAGGGAAAGGCTACAGGTAAGATTATAGCACCTAAAATGTGCGGTATGATTTATTTATGATTATAGAAATGTGTAAACCAGATTGTCCAATGATTAGAGGAGAAGGTTACAATATATATAATTAGATATCAACCAGTCACCACCTAAACATTCATAGTAAATGTAGAAATCAATATTTCTCTCTGCATATATATATATATACACTTTAATTTTTATTATTATTATGTAACTCTCTTATAAATTCATATTATACTGCTTCATATGTAAAATTATGCTAAGTTTTTCCCAATAGGAAATATCTATGAATATACCCATGTTTATATTTCTATGTAACCTAGCCATTTTTACAACCCATAATTCATTTGTAAATATTTTTTTCTTTATATATATATCTTTATATATATTATTTAAAAACTATATCTATATCAATCTCATCCTAATCCCAGAATCCCTATTTAATTTTGGTTTTATCTTTTTTATTAGTATTGTTTTTTTTTCTTTATTATTGTCTGTACATAATACCATTTTATTGAACTCTGTGTAAATTTGTGTTCTGTTACTTTCATATATATATATATATATATATATTGGTGATTTATATATATATATATATATATATATTGGTGATTTATTATCTGACATATGTTGTTGTATTCTTGTTTTTGTAGAATTTTTTTGTTTCTCTTACATATTTGTTATCAATACCAATATCTAAACATTAGTTCCATTTAATCACATATATTCCATTAATTATTTCTTTAACATCTTTATCATATCCTATGTATTTGTTATCCATTAAATTTAGTAGGTTTACTGTTTTATAAACTATTTTTGTATTCTTTTACCTTTTTTATTAATATTCTTTATAATTTTATTAAACTTATTAACTATAATATTATTTGTTTTTATTCCTATATATCTATTTTCATTTGACTTTTTTCTTCATTCTTTTCATTTTTGTTTATCTTATATTCTTTGTTTTCAATACTTCTTTTAATTATATGTATAGGAAAACCTTTCTTTTTTAACTCATTAATTATTAAATCTTTTTTTGTTTAATATAGTCTTCTTTTAATGAACAATACATTACAGCCCTGTATTTTCTTGAATACATACAACTAATCTTATTTTTTTGTATCAATGCTGGAAAACCAACTTGTTATTTTGTTACCAATATTGTTCTACTTATAAATATTTATTTGAATATGTGACTTTCAATTTTTTTTGAAACATTGTATCCAGATTTACAGTTTCAGTATTTTTTTTCCTTTTCAACTGTAAACTTTATATTTCCTTCTACCTTATTAATATCATTAATAAACCAGTTTATTTATCTTTAACTTTTTATTAAAAATCATCAAATAATCATTTACATATCTGTTAAAAAATAAAGGAGAATTTTTATCAAACTCATTCCTGTAAATATTGCTTAAAATTGCACTTAGAACTCCTCCCATTAATAATACTTCTATATATTTCATGTTGATTTTAGTTTTTTATTGTTTACATTTTTATGGTATATATACTTATGTATTTATTATTATTTTTTTCATTATATCATAGCTCTTAAGAAAATGGCAGGACAGTCAAAACATAAGGTATATGTATATATGTAAAATAAAAGGCTTTTTCTAAAATGTGTTAAAAGTGTTTTGAATAAATTGTATTTATACAATTAAAATATTTAAATGTATATCTTATATGATAACTCACTAGCAAGTAAAATAATATTTATTGAATTTTATCTTCTTCTCTAAGCAAAAATACTTATTATTGGACAATTGGCGTGTCATACATTCATGAATCCATTGCAGGTGAAAATCAAAACTATTATATAGCCATTTATGGATTAATTCATTAATTTTTTTTATTTATTAATCTTTATTTTAGTTGTCTAATTACAACATTCATTCAATATGTATTAAATATTTCCCAAATATGTAATGCATAATTGAAAAATCTTACTTGCTTCAGAAATTTATTTATCATATTTGGTCATCGAAATCTATGAGGCTCTTGCAGGCCATTTAGCTCTGCTCTATTATAATATTTTCTATGACAATTATGATTACACAAATCTACAAGCTACTCAGTGAACAGTCAGTTTTATTTTATCTTCATTTTTGTTGGTCAATTTTCACTTAATATATTGATTATTCATGTTGGTGATCAGTATTTTATTATACCAGTCCATTTATAGCTTGCTTACATATGTGGCATTTGTAGATCAAGCAGCTTTTTATGCATTACTTTATTAATTGTCCATTACATTTTTGGCTTGTCCAACAGAAAAAAAATATTGCTATTTATGAGACATTACTTTAGTAGCATAGTTTTTATATTTTATAATATTTTCCATTGCATATTTGGCTTCTCAAAAAAAGCCATTGGTGATTATTTATAACCCATAAGAAATTTGTAGTCGTAAATTAATAAATAGTTGAGGTCAAAATATTTTTTAAGGTTTTCAATTAATATCAGCTATATTTGTGTCTATTAGTGTTAGATGAAGCTGATTAATGACTCAATATATAATAATTTTAAAATTGCTGTCGTGCTTTGTTGGTAGTTTGAATTTGGAGTAGGTAGACACATTGCTTTCTGAAAAATAGGTGTAATAATATATGAATTGAGAAATGACAGCTGTAATGTGCTGTATAGATAAAATGGTTGTGAATTTGAAAAAGGGATATATGAAGGCAAATTATCCAGATGATGATGCTTGTAATTTCCATATAATAATAAAAATAAGAGTTTAAGTTTTGGACTTTAAAGATATCAGATTCTGGGCTATATGTTAGTAAAAGGACACAAGAAAATTGGCTCATTACTAATAAATATTATTAAGTTTTTCTAATGAAGTAACTGTAAAATAAATTATGAAATGTTCTTTAAAACATCTTGTTTTAATAATGGTATTGTCTCTTAGTTATTCTGAAAAATAAATGGAAAACATTAGTGTTCACTATTCAGATATACTATAAATAGCATAAAATAATATATATATATATATATATATATATATATTATTATATATTTTAACAACAATATATATATATATATATATATATATTGTTGCATAACAAATAATTCAAATTATTTTTTTTTATATGTTTGTAACTATGAATCTCAATGTTTTATCTTATTTTGTTTATTTGTTATATTTTTTGGTACACATTTTTTATTTATTAAAAAAAAAATATACTTCTTGGATTTATGCATATAATCGTTTCAAGATTTTTTGTTATATTTCAAAAACAAAATATTATTATACTATCCATTTAATATCATTATTTCTGAAAAGGCACTTTTAAAAAGTACATTTGAAATTTTCACTTTTAAATTTTATTAAAAAATGAGAAAAATAGTTTTTATCGATTTCCTCCCAAAAAAAAAAAAATCTAGAATATAAAAAGTGAGATTACAGTTTCAAGCTCTCACTTGTAGAAGCTTATTAAAGCTTATAGTTATTTTTGAATTTAAAGGATGACTCCAGTATAATGATGCCCAGGGATTGAAAGCATACACCGTTTAATTAATTTTATTTAACATATTTAATCTCTATTTTAATATTTTTATAATATTATTAATAATGACAGAGTATCAAGATATTTTTATATCTATATGCTAAATATATATGTAGTTTTACATTTGCAATGCCCTTTTTGTAATATATATATATATAAAACTGATAATTTTTGCAAAAACTACAGATTTAAAATTTATTAATAGCATTTAATATTATTTAAAATTAAATTATATGGAAAATTTTAATAAAACAATTATTTATTGTTTTCCTTTCTGTCTGTTAAAACACTAAAATAAATAGAAAGGTCAATAAATGTAAAATGCTTTCTTAGTTTAAAAAAACAAAAAAACTTTTTAATTAGTCTTATTATTGACTTCTTGATTGCAAAAATAAGGGACTTATCAAATGACAATCAAGAGTGTGCTCTTGAAGAGAAATTCACCTCTGATGTGTAAAGAGTGAATTTAGGGACACTTTATGCAGGCCATCATCGTCTAAATTATTATTTTAAAAGCTTTTAGGAAAATAAATCATTACTAGGCTTGTAAATAATTTATATAAAATGTATTCTCTAAGCTTATGAATTAACACTTCTGCTAGTTTTAGTTAATAAATATTCATTTTGACTAAAAAGTTACATTTTCAGTGAAAAGTTTGTCACACTTCATATTCTATAATAAATAACTTGCAGTCTTTATTTCTATCTATCTTGTAACAGATTTGCTCTTTTTGTATAGTTAGTAAACACTTATTGCTTGTTTTTTTGCCAGCTAAAATATTGTTATGTATACATACTATGATGGTTGTTCTCATCATGTCATTTAAAATTAATGAGATTATTGTTTGATCATAGAATCGAACTCAGTTACTATATTTTTATAAATACATTCTTTGTTTAAATCGTATTTCTTTTTATTAAAATTTTTTATAATAATAAAAAAAGTAAAAATAATAAAATGTATTATAGATCCGATGAATAATATCAAATAGTGATTACGTAAAAATATCTAAAAAATAATATTTATAGTGTGATAAATATTTGCTGTATATTGCTATATATTTTAATTTGGTAAAAAAGTGTTTTGTTAATTTATATTAAATTAATTTTAAAAATGCAAGGAATGTATAGTATTATTCATTGTCATTTTGATTTCAGTATTCTTTTTTTTTCTTTCTCTAACTAAAAGATAAACTGATTGATGTACTTTTAAAATTTAGTCAATGCTTTGTATTCCTCACACTGCTAGAATGGTTTTTAAGACAAACAGTGAACTTGGTTTTATTCTTCTTGGATAGCAATCAGATAAAAAAACTAGCTGTTCATTACTTTCTCTTTAGTCAAAGAACATAAATTTCACTTAAGTTGATGATAACCAAAATAAGGGCGGGTTAAGAAGATAAACATGGAGATTCCAAGGTTGCATCCAATCTACCTGTAATTTTTTATTTTATCCAGGCAAGAATAACAATAACTAAGATAATGTAAAATGTCATAAGCAATGGTCATTTGGTTCACTGGACATCATATTACATCTAATTTTTTTGACATCAATTGACTCAGTATGGTTTCAAGCATAGGCTCCATAGTAAAAATAAAAAAAAAACATATGCTTAAGATTTCTGCTTTTATTTGCTTTCAAAAAATGTAAGAAATTAACTAGCAGCACATTCAGAAATAAAAAAGGACTAGAAAAAATCAAATTTGTAATGTGATTATAAACATACATGGAGCTTGTGTGTACAACATTGATAAAAGAAACAATGTCATAAGGTAATTAAAAAATTTATTTGTTGTTATCCTAGAATAATGATAAGAAGTCATTTCTTAGCAAAGGCAACTGCCTAGCTGTTTAGTCTAGACAACATCCATGTGGATGATAAATAAAATGGCTATTTAATAATGTGAACCTGTTTAAGTCCTGAATCCAATAAAAATTTGGTAAAGACTGAGTGAATTTTCCAAACATCAGCTTTTATAACAGTTGTCACTATCTTCATTACTTAATATTACCCATCATGCAGTAGAGTTTTTCCATTTGACCCAAATTATTGGCAGGTATCATCATAGATACTGATGGGCAATGTTTTTAAATGGAAGGGGTAACTTTTTTGAAATATAGTTTTGAAAAAAGAAAAAAAGAAAATAATTTCAAACTTTTCAATCACTTCACTTTCATTTTCAAGTTTTAAATGAATATTTCAAACCTTTATTTAAAGTAAATAAATCATAAAAGTCAGATATTTATTTCAAATTGGCTTGTTAATAAATAATTTATTGTTTAATAAATATTCTAGCAACTAAATCAATCTTGCTAAATAATATTCTAAATATGTTAGCTTCCACTTCCCCACACATGCACACACAAAATGTAAATGGAAGAGCTGTTTGTTCTATCCCCCATTAAAATAATTTACTACTCTAATGTTGGATATATAATTCTATTCTATATTTCTATTTCTGAATTATTGTTTGTGTGTGCATTTCTTTTGTTTATACAATTCAATCACTTTATTTCTTACTAAGAATAAAAACAAAATATTAATGTACACATTTTCTTTATACAAATATAAAAGTCCATCAAAAATTATATATATATATATTAAAACACACAGTTACTTCTATATAAAGCTGCTTTTAGAGAAGTAATTGTGTGTTTCTATTTTTCCTTTAGTTGCTTCGTGTATATATTAAGTTAAAAATATTAAGGTATTTATGCATGAAAAGGATGGGGTTTTAAATCAGAAAAAAAAGTTTAACTTTTTAATTAATAAAAAAAACAATTGATATTTAAAAAATGTAGGTACTAAATTCTATTTTTAGAATTTATATGTAATGAGGCCTTGTCATTACAATAAAAGGTGATGAGAAATATGTATATTTGCTGGGGATTAGCTTAAATCAAAAGACATTCGGTATTTAATTAAAAAATACAATTAATAAAATTTCAAAATTAAATTACATTAGGATTATGATCAATAAGAGTCTTTTAGATAATAAAAAAAATAATTTAATTTTAAATGAATTACTTACTTTAGGGAACAGCTGATACTTTTGTATGGAGATGTATATATAGGAAAGAGAAGAAAGTTTTACTTCTTGTAAACTTCTGGAAGAGTTATTGTAAGCTCCTTTTAGTTTTGTAAACTTCTTGTAAAGTTTTCTTTTAAAGCTCAGTTAAATTACATACTTCACTGAAATTTCTCTGGCTATCACCAAGAAGCTGATTAAGGAGTTCCCTGGTCTTATAGAATGCTAGGTTAATCAAGTCCCTGCCTACAATTGAAGATCCAAGTTACTGATGTACTATGCTGTCATCATCAAAAGGAAGCCACTAGTATATAATGCCATGGTAAAAAAATTAAAGCCTCTTTAATATACTACTTTCTTTGTTTTGAAAAATTATATATTAATCATTCTAAATATTTCTTACTGTATTACTTAGATATTTTATTGCATTATTTAAATATTTTCTTAATGCATGCTTAATTAATTGTGCATAGTAAGAAAGATCGACCATTGCAATATATATATATATATATATATATGCATATATGCAATGGTCTATATATGCCATATATATATATATATATATATATATATATATATATATAGAGAGAGAGAGAGAGAGAGAGAGAGAGAGAGAGAGAGAGAGAGACTTGATTTTCTTAAATTTTGCTAGACTTAGTGTTTAAGAATCAGATGGAGGTAAATTTAGTAAAATATTTTAATGATTAAAATATTTAATATTTTCTAACGAAAAGTTTAGTAATTAAATTAAAGAAAGATATTTAAATTCCTCCTTACTGATTATAATTTGTGCATTCATTTTATTTGCGATTTTAAATTTGGCTATTTAAAATCAGTAACGGTTCTTTCAAATAATGACATTTAGCCATTAATGCAATTACAATGGTTTATATATAACTTTTAAAATTAAAATTAATATCCAGTATTAAAAGTAAACTTTATTTTCTGTTTTGAAAAGGGATTTAAGTTTTAATCCAAATATTCATATATAGCCTTGCTGGGTTGTCTAATTTCGTATTTACTTGGATGTGTGTTTTTAGCAGGCATATATCCCTACTTTGAAAAATTTAATAGCTGGGTCCCTTTTGAATACAATCCATACAGATGCAGGAATATTCCTTTTTATTTCAGACACAATGGACCTTTGTTTTATATCACCCATTGGGCAGTGGGTCGTTTCTTTCTGGTGGTGAAATTTATTAATGATTATGGGGAAGATGCTCATTCCTTCCTACAATGATCCATTTATTTCTTAGAAACATGTATATGTCTTCACAGAGGAGAGCATATTCCAGTCTACTATATCACTGGCTTTATATATTATTGTACTGATATCCTTTTTTGTGCATGTTCAAGCCCAATATTTAGGCATTGGTGGGTCAGATTATGAGAATTATGCAAGTATCTATTTTAATAATATTTATTAGAGAATTAACAATCTCTTTTAAAGATATTTTGCTTAGAGTAACATACCGGCTTAAGGGATATCTACCATAGATATAATCAAATCTACCATACAAAATATATATTTGTGTATTAAAATTCATTGTGTGTATGTATGTATAAATATATATATATATGAATTGGGTGCCTTGTTTGCCACAGTGAGGTCATATACTTAATCTAGTTTTAAGAGTCTCTATCTCTCCCTGATCACCAAGTCTAAATAAAACAATGAAGTAGTGTGTGGGTTGAAATGCGTTGTTGTGATTGAAGCCAACCTCGTAGTGACTTTTGATGTTGTTGGCTCATTGTGACCATATATATATATTGTACCCTTTTGTTTAGGTTAGGATGAATTGTTTAAATCAATTTACTAAAAAAATTTAAATTTAAAAGCTATTTAAGGGCAGGGTGTACATATTTTGTTGATGATTTTTTTAAAAGTCTAATTAAAGTAAATAATAATATTTACTGTAGAATATTATGTTAAAATTGTAAAGACAGTCAACTAAAAATAAATTTTAATATTGTATGGTTGGGAAAAGTGGCCATAATAAATATGGCATTAAGAAGTCCTGTAAAAACATGTTTAAAGTAAATTTTAAGAGTAATAACTTAAAGTTAAATAAAAAGATTATTTAATAATAATAATTATATTTAATAATTCTACTTAAAAATCATTTAATTAAAAGTGATAATATGGGAGACAAGTGCATATTTAATTTTATAATATTAAAGTAATTATTCTAAATTTTGCTATAATATTATTTTATATAATATTTTGTAAATTAAATCATTTATTTTATTTTCAGTTAAATTATAAGCATTTCATTTATCTTGTAAGTCATGTGATGTGTAGATATTCACATGTGTGCTTGCAAAATTTTTTTTAGTAAAGTTGCAAAAGTGTTTAAAATTCTAATGTAAAATTTTAAAATATTATATTTGTCTATCCCAGAATAAAAATAATATTAGCTGGTATAAATATTAAGTTAGGTTTTTAAAACGAATGTAATAAGTAAAATTAGATTTTTATTTTGTTTTGAAAAATAACTACGTTTTAAAAGAAGGGTAAAAGTAATAATAAATATTACAATATGATTTTAAAAGTTATTTTAAAGTGTTTGGTAGGTCTAAATAAAATATGAAAATTAACTAAGATTTAAATAATATAATAAATAATAAATATTAGATAAATTATTATTTATTTTTAACTTTGATCCTGTGTTGTGGGCCAGAGATGTAGTAAGCTAATAGATCATTATTTAGTTAAGCCAATCAAATGTGTAATTTATTCAGGTATAAAACAGGTGCACAATTATTTTTCAGGGTACTACTATTGTTATTACTATTACAATTACTTCAGTTAACTAAGTATACCATTAATAGTCAATTATATTAATTTCTAGTTCTAAAAAGTAAGTACAGCAATTTATTATAAGGATCGTATAATACAGATTTGCAGTGCTAAAAGCTAAGTAATTCCTTATCTGCCAATTTATTAAGCCAAATTTTAATGTCACATTAAACATAAATCAACTATTATTAAATTTTAATTTATGTGGAAAATATCAGAATTATATTTTTTTCTATTGGGCACAAAATTTTGCCTGTTGTAATTAATAATTTTGCTTTGCTATGGAGATTAGTAAGTTGGACATCACAGGAGAGATTTAGAAAAGTTCGCCAAAAATGGAAAGTAAAAAAAAAAATGAAATGCTTTTATTCAGAAAGCTTATTTAAAATAAGATGGTAAATTAAAAAAAAATTAACTTGATAAAATAATTATTTTGAAATGTTTCTTTATGAAGAAATATTTATTAATTCATTTTAAAACTATTATAGTAATTTTAAAGATTTAAACAACTAAGACCGTTATCAGAACGTTTCCACATTTTATTAAAAATAAATTTTTAAAATAGATAATTAAAATTATCCTATTATTAATTACTGTATGCTGGTCATACAAAAGATATTAAAATTATTTATGGAAGTTTTTAACTATGTATTAAATATTGAGGAATGCTAAATCTTATTGCTGTATCAGAGAATATAAACTATTAGGGGAAAGTTGAATAAAAGTAGCAGAATTTTTAAAAATTATCTTGGTATCTAATATGAAAAGTACTTTCAATCATTATTTTATTGAATGATGGGATTTATGAACTTTTTTTTTTTTATAAAAACTTTTAGAAGCAAATCCATGATTATTTATAAATCAATCCGGATATTTTACAAGTTGACTTACCTTATTTTTTATTTATTTATTTTTTCTCTTTGAAAGTTGTGGTACATTTTGTTTTTAAAATGGAACTATCAGAGCATGCGTTGTTTTAGCATCAAATGAAGTTTTTGTCAACAAGTGGTGAAAAGAAAAAAAAGAACATTTTCTTTTAATGAAACTTTCGATGGAGTTTTGTAAATATGATTTTGAATTATTTTTTTTTACTAAAAATTAGTATTAATACTCATTCATAAGTTAAAGATAGGAAAGAAACATATAAATATTAAACTATTTACTAACATAGTGCTTAGATTCTTATAAAAAATGTTTAATAAATTTAAAAACTTAATACTTTAAGTGTGATAATGTGGAATAAATGATATAATATGTGATGTTTTATTTAGTTATGAACCTGAAATATCAATTAAATAATTATCAGTGGAGATATTACTTATGGTAATAATTGTAAAAATATTAATGATTGAATTTTTTTTTCTTTTAAAAATGATCAAATATGTCATTTTGTGTGTGGATGTGTGAGAACGTATATCAAAACACGATGCATACACATATATTATAGGAGTTTATTTATTTTTAAAAATATGCATACTTTTATGTTATATTATAAGTATATTTTAACGTAATGGGAGTACAAGTATATGATTCTATCTTAACTGAACTTAGTATTTATTTTAAGTGATTAAAGTGTTATATCGATACTAATTATTTATATTTTGGTCTAAGAGTTATCAAAGAAATGAAGTAATCTTTTCTTATTGAACAGTTAGGTCGTTATTAATATGTGAATTTATTTATTGCTAGAGGAATGTGGGAAATTTTTTAGATATGTAGAGTGATAAATCTCTAAGGAAGTTATATAGATAGTGGCTTGGTAGTAAGTTAAATTAAACCAAGATGATATTTCATGTAGGATTTATTTATATGGGAATAATGGTAATCAATAATGATGATTATGCAAGTATAGATAACTTAGCCTATAGCTTGTATATTTTCCATGGCAATGTTTTCTGTGTGTTAAAGTTGAATGTTCTATAGAGCTGAATAAATAGCCTGGCCATTGTATTTAGTAGTGGACGTTATTAGACAAATAAATCATACCTCATTTCTTATACACTGTTACCATAATGATTATTTGATAGAGGTACTATTGAGTTAAAACTCTAGTTTATTTCATATACCTACCCATTTAATCACTATCAAAATTTCTCATATTACATCATGTACGATTGTATTTAAAATATGGAATGATGAATAAGTTTGGAAGTGCGGGATTGTTATTGAAAATGATAAGATAGGTTGTCTTACTTGGAGTCAAGATAGAAATAAATACAAAGATGATAAGAATATGGTTTGTCAGTAAAATAATCATAAAACTTTTCATATTTGAAATTGATTACTTTTTTATAAAGATGGATAAGTGATAATTAAAGAGGGTTTATAAATATATTTGATTAATTATTAAGTATTGTTAAAAGACTTACTTATGATGCATATTTTTTGACAAGTAAAATGATAAAATTAAATCCTGGAAAAGAATACAAATAATCATAAGTTTTGTAAAGGTTATTCTGTAATAACGATACACTAGCACATATATTCTATCTAATATTAAATTAATAATTAGTAAGCAATCTAATTTAATTGCTATGTTATTAATTAAATTTATTCATGTTGTTCTTAAGCTGGGAAGGACTACATGATGTATTAAATTATATTAAAATAATTAAGTACCAGTGATAGATGAATAGTAGACTGATTAATTTTATCTTATATTTTAAACTTGTTAACTTAATGAAGATGAAATAGAGATATAATATGATATTTTAATAATAGATATTTTTATATACATCAATGTTCCACATCCCATATTTTATTTTTGTTTAATTTATTTTTGGAAAGTACAGGAAATGTAACTAGATAAAGTTCATCAATGATGTAAATAATGTACATAATTTATTGTTGAAGTTGTTAATAAAATTTGTTAAGTTTGTTTTATAAATCTTGGTATTGACTCGATTTCATCATATCACAGTTACTTAATCACAGATAATTTGAATTAGATATAATATCTGCACAACATAAATAAAAACTATTATTTAAGAGTTATAATATTTTCTTGATATGATTTTCTTTAAGAAACTTCATTTTTTATATTATTATTATGGTCATAGAATAACTATAAAGTATTTATACAGAATTATAGTGTTATTATGGTTGCCACATATTCTCAGATTATAAAATTATACCACATATTTATTTAAGGTGCCATATGGATAAGAAAAGATTATATTACTATTATTATTATTACACATGATCAGTATTACAATGAGAGGAGATGAGATTAGAGTATACATTGAAGATTATTATTATTATTATTATTATTATTATTATTATTATTATTATTATTATTATTATTATTATTATTATTATTATTATTATTATTATTATTATTATTATTATTATTATTATTATTATTATTATTATTATTATTACTATTATTTATATTATTATTATTATTATTATTATTATTTATTTATTTATTTATTTATTTATTATTAGTATTAGTCAGATGTAGTTAGGAATGATATTAAATACCTTATCATGCTTGATTACAGATATTATAATTGCCTAGAATTATTGTAAAAGAACCTGAGATTATTTGAGCTAGATTATTTAGATAAAGAGATGAAGATTAATTTATTGGCATAATCTTAATTAATTAATTATTATTGAAGATGTAGGAATGCTATAGATTTAGTATTTGAGATAGTAAGAGAGAAGATAGTATTCTTATGCCATTGTGGTAATATCATGTGGGATATTTGTCTTGCTACTTGTAAACTCACTTCATAGTCTCATGAATTTATTAGATATTTATTTATTTAATTTATGTAGATAAACCATGTTACTATTTATTAATTTGAGCCAATTTAATAACAGATAGTATTGGAGAATATAGTTATTATTGATTAGATACATTTTAAATGAGCATAATTATTTATCTGAGCTAGACCAATTTATTATTATTACATATTTCCTAGAAGTGAGGGTACAACATATATATATATATATATATATATATATTAAGCATATTTCCTAGAAGTGAGGGTACAACATATATATATATATATATATATATATATTAAGCAAATGGTTGGAGGAAAAATGGCAGTAATGAGCTGGTATGTCTTTTAATGCATTTTATAGCATTTTAAAAGTTTTTACTTGTGTGTATATGGGCTATCGGAGCACCACTATGCTATCTAAACCTAGATAAAGTTACATCTTTAAAGATGTACTTGGTTTGAACACATTTGGTAAACTTTTTATAAAAAGGATGTAGGATTTTGTATTTTAGAACCATAACATGTTCGCACTAACATTAAGAAAAACTGCACATCCTTATGATTCTTTAGTTGTGCAAATAAAATTATCAGAAAAAAATATTACTTAGAATTTAACATCTTAAATTCCTATTTAACATTCTCATATGTCTTGCTAGCTCATATTAAACACTATAGATTTATCAGAAGCAATTCAACCTTGAATAAATGTATGCTGATCTTGATGGTAGTCACTATCTTATAATGGTTCAGAAAAGATAAACAAATACAGTGAAAACTATCATTTATCTATGGCCATTAAGCACATTTAATTAGTCTATTAATTAAAAACATGATAATGATTCCACAGCTTTAGAACTAATCTCAAAACATAAAATTTAGCTCTTATAAAAGTATAATTTTTTACCTAAAACATTATATTTAAATTGTGACTTAACTACTGATATTCACCAGTTATGCAGATATA